>CAIGRT010215584.1:0-12544 GCA_903798405.1 Fraxinus platypoda
TAAAAACGAGCTATCCAACGAGACATATATTGATATAATTTCAGTTGCTTTAACAATATCTAAAAAATGTAGCCTAAAATCGAAGTTAATACATATATATCACTTTAGTCCCTCAACTTTTTTTTTAACAAAAAAAAAGAAAATATGGTATATATAACAAATAAATTTTTATTCTAAAATTTTCGGAGTGTTACATTTTTGAACTCCTATTACAACTCTAATACTCTGCTACTGGTTTTACCTATTTTAATAGGATTTCACATTTTTGCTAGACTCTTGTTTGTATTAATTCTCTTAGTATGTTAAGGATTTTTGTATTATAAATATGTAGTGTATTACATATATTTATTTGATCAACTCAGACAGTGATCCAAAAAGGATCTTGGTTAATAAAGAGACTCGCGGATAGAATTCTCTGCTTCTGCACGTGGTTTTTTCTATTTTGGGTTTCTACGTAAATCTTATGCATTTGTGATTGTTATTTTCATACTGTCCATTATCTCGTCTTTACTATTCAATTGGTTCAATTTCTAACAAAATTGAAAGGATCATAACTATGTTTCCTCTACGTACGAATGAAAAAAAGGAAGTTGGATGCATGGAAAACCACTTTATGGTGCATTAACCGTGAAGTTTGGTGAAAAAGTAGTTTAGTTTTGCAGCCAAAGTTTTGCAACCTTAAATTTGTTGAATGATTCTTCTTTTCAACGAGATTCGATCATGGTATATTGTAGTGCAACTTGAGATTTGATCCAAATGGGTAGATAATTTGTTTTACATTGCATCTAGTTGTTTACGTATAAATCATGACATTTCACAAGCATCACGAGTGTTCACGACATCAATGCCAATAACATTGCACTTAAACGACATAATTGCCATTATGATAACTACCTGTACTTATGCTACTTGTATTTTCATGCAACATTAGTTGGTGTAGATAACATTTAGAAAATAGTGTTGTTGATCTTATTTGATGATGGAGCAAACAAAATGAGTGCCATTATCCTTGACTGAAACAATAGTGCTGTCTTTTTGAGTTTTATCATTATCCTTGAAAATGTTCTTACTAATTTTTCAAACTAACTGAGTCCCTTTATCATGTGCCTAAATTTGTGCTATGATTCATATACTCGTGCAAGCATTTTAGGTCAAATAACATGAACACCGTTATCTTTGAACAGAAATGACTGGTATCGTTATGTACCGTAAGGCACTATTGCATTTATTCGTATCAATCATGCTACATGTACATTAACTTTTACATTAAGTTTAACATCCTTTGACATGGAATCCATCGTAGCCATTGATCTTTACAACACCCTGGCCATATTTTTGACACATAGGGAGATGTCACAAGAATGTCAACATGTATAAGTAGCTTAATTATATTGCGTATTCAGAGCCCAGTTGTTGGTTTAATAATGTTATAGCTTATGCTAAAGATGGTATAGATTTTATCAACTCCACTTTTAACTTTGTTAAAATTAGCCGTCACATGACTTTAAGCACTTTCGAGGAGACTAGGGATATAAATGAGTCAAGTTGAGCCAACTCATGAGCCGAAAGTCGAGGCTCGGGTAAAAAATTTCTCGGGCTTTTTTGGCCCGAGCCAAGCTAAGCTTTGGTTCGGCAGAAAAAACAAGGCTCTACTCAAGGTTTTGGCTTAGACCTTACAAAGTCAAGCCAACTTTATTTTTTTTAATCCTGAAATTTGAAAAAAAAAAATTAACAATACTAAAAAAAATAAAAAAATTGTATGTGTAAACAGGGAGCTGAAAGTGTTACGCATGCAAGTGCTTTATTTTTTTCAGCTGCTTGCCCTATGTAAATGGCCCGTGTCCCAGGCTATTTTGGCCAACCATACGGGCCAGCTCAAGTCGATGCCCAAAAATTAAGCTGGGACTGAGCCAAGCAGAACCGACTCGAGCTTTTCTTGGGCCGAGCCACGGACCGCCCGAGTTAGGGATGTCAACTAACCGAGCCAGCTGGCTCACGAGCCAAAGCTCTAAGCTCAAGCTTGATTCAAGTAAAAATGGTTCGGGCTTTTCTTAGCCCGACCCGAGGCTTGGCCAAAAAATATAGGTCCAACCCGTATAGTAGCTACACTTTTAATTTTTTTTATACATGTATAGTAGCTGCCTACATTGTAACACATGCAGCTACACTTAGCCTTTTTAATTTTTTTTTTAAATTTTTTTAATGCTCGGCTTGTCACGGGCCGAAATATAGTAGCTAGCCTTTTTTTTATTTTTTTTAGGCTCGGCTTGTCACAGGCCGAAAATAGGCCGTGACACGAGTCAAGAGCCACACGGACTAGCTCGGGCCTGAGCGACGGCCCAAAATGGGGCTTGATAGAACAGAGCCTCAAGTTGGGCCGGCTCAGGCTTTCCCCAGCCGAGCCATGAGCCGCCCGAACCAAATTGACACCCCTAACTCAAGTGACGAGCCAAATTGACATCCTTAGAAAAGACAATTGTCCGGAACCATAAATCCATGCAAGCTTTGCATCAATTTATACAAATTTGTGTTGATAAAGTCGAACAGTAGAAAAGAGAGCCAAAAGAGAGATGAATATGATGTCTCCTAAAATGCCATATTCGTCCACATCATATAATCCGAATTTACCCAAAACAAATAGATTTATGACGTTTATTATACTTGTCTGTTTCCATGTATAGCCTATCAGATCATGCCACAGATTTTCCGAGTTTACATGCTTGTTCACAACCCATCAAGTGAAACAATTAAATGGACAAAAGCAAATTAACCTTTCAATTTATTCGATAAAGGAAGTGTTATTGTGTGAGGTAGGAGAGAGCTAGATGACAAGCCGATTGAGAAGGGACAAGAGGTTAAATACGTAGCCAACTCCAAGGAATAGACGGTGCCAACAATGCCAAATGAGACAGATTACACCAATGCATGCCCACTTTTTTTTGTCACTACTCATTATCTTAATGCAAACCCAACAATTAATATAGTTCACTAGCCTAGGTACACTATAATCACTATGTAGTTCGATCCTCCACTAATTTCTCATTATTCCATGTACAAGAGACAAAACTCTTCTTTGAAATATAATGTGATGGAAACATAATTAATCTCAGCTTCAAAACTTTCCCAATTCTTAGAAGACTCTTGGTCTTAGACCAAATTATAATCAAAACCCTATATATTTTCTTTTTGAATTAATTGGATTAAAGCTCAGGCAGAGTGTATACAATGATTAATTCCATGTGTGGCAGCATGAGGAGTCTCAAGAGTGAGATTGCAGGGAGCATAACAAGTGAGACGTCAAATCAGAAGACTACTGAGATTAATTCTTGGACAAAACAAGAACCCACCTCACCAAATCAGTCCGTTTCTGAATTGAAGAAAATAAATGAAAGTACGACAAACCTTAGTGTTCCAGCTACTGCACTCAAATTTGAAGTAGATGGAGATGTTGAAATTCAATCACCTGATTATTCAATGTGGGAGTCAATTTTCTCTGATGAACAGAACTTACGAGGTGATTTCATGGTTTTCTCACCAGCGAGGAACATGTCACCACAGGCATCCAGTCTTCTAGTTTACTCTCCACCTCGCATCTTGTCTCCTCTTGGCCAGATATTAGGCAAGGGGCTGAGCCCACTTCACAGGGTTTCCAATTCTCCAAATATTCAATATATGCCACAGGAAAGCCTTTCTCTGCCTTCTCTCGAGAATATTCCATTGGACGATAATTGCATAGAGGATGATGATTTAGTAGTTTTCTCCCCGATGAAGATAACTGGTGGTGATGGTGAAAGCTCATCTAATTGTGCTTTTGATATTCTTACAATGGTGCAAGAATTGTTGGATTCCTCTACATTGCAAGATTCAACTAGGTTTTACGGATCAGTGGTGAGTAGTGCCTCATCATCCATTCGAGAATGTACAAATGCAACTCGAGAGAATGGCATTTATCATGCGGGATCAACTGTACCTGCACAACTATCGCAACAATTACACCAGGAATGGCAGCAAGAACAGAAACAAAGAAGCCTCCAATGGCGGCAGCAGCAACAAGCTCCACCACTGCAAGGAAGACATCAACGGCCACAGCAAAACCAAATACAAAATATACATAACAGCAGCTTGATGGTGCCTGTTTCTATTGGATCTGAGCAGGTAAAATATGGACCATATTGTGAACAATAATAACCCTCTCCCATCGAGTGACTCCATCAAATTTGGTAACTGACTTTGATATGTTCATATGTATAGGAACAGGATGGTGGGCTACACTTGGTGCACTTGCTTCTTGCTTGTGCAGAAGCAGTATCCAAAGAGGATTACATGTTAGCCAGGAGGTATCTCCACAATCTCAATCGACTAGTCTCGCCTGTTGGCGATTCCATACTACGTGTCGCTGCTTGCTTCACTGAAGCCCTAAGCACAAGACTTGCTGCCACCCTAACAAACAAGCCTAGCACCACCAATCAAAACCCATCCTTTAATCCTTTTCCTGATCCCAAGTCTCCAGAAATCCTCAAAATTTATCAAATTCTTTATCAAGCATGCCCCTACATCAAATTTGCTCATTTCACTGCTAATCAAGCCATTTTCGAGGCATTTGAATCCCAAGTGTGTGTCCATGTCATTGATCTTGATATCCTTCAGGGCTATCAATGGCCCGCCTTCATGCAAGCCCTAGCTGCCAGGCCAGGTGGTGCCCCATTTCTCCAAATCACCGGTGTGGGCCCCTCCCTGGATGATCTCAGGGAAACTGGTAGATCTTTGGCTGAACTAGCTCATTCTCTACATGTCCCATTTGAATTTCATCCCATTGGCGAAAAACTTGAAGACCTAAAACCCCATATGTTCAAACGAAATGTTGGTGAGGCTCTTGCAGTTAACTCTGTTAGCCGGCTCCATTGCGTTCCAGGCAACTGTCTCGGGAATCTATTGGCCATGATCAGGGATTTATCTCCAAATATAGTGACCATGGTTGAGGAAGAGGCAAGCCACAATGGACCTTTCTTCTTGGGAAGATTTCTCGAGGCATTGCACTATTATTCAGCAATCTTTGACTCATTGAATGCCACATTTCCGCCAGATTCTGCACAGAGGGCTAAGGTGGAACAATACATATTTGCACGGGAGATTAGGAACATTGTGGCATGTGAGGGGTCTGAGAGGGTAATCAGGCATGAAAGGTTGGTCAAATGGAGGAGACACATGGAAGTAAAGGGATTTATAGGGGTTCCACTAAGTGAAAATGCCATCACCCAGTCAAAAATATTGCTGGGACTATACTCATGCGATGGTTATAGACTGACACAAGACCATGGTTGCTTGCTTTTGGGGTGGCAGGATAGAGCTATTCTTGCTGCATCTACATGGAAATGTTGATAAACATGTATTTACATGCATATGTTTCTTTTTTGCCTTCACGTAATGAATTAGATTGATAGTTAACGTAGAGTTTAAAATGTAGTGAACAAATGATTATTACAACTAATGTAGAAATATAAACTCTCAAAGTATAAAACCGAACCAAAAGAGACTTAAAGCTTCTTCAACACTACTAATGGAATGTCATATGACGTTGAGCTCAGATTTCTGCTGCACTGGATCATGCACCGTCGTCCACAGGAATGTCAATGGATATACCGAGAAATAAATCCGCCGGACGCCACCAAGAATTTCGCCGGAGATATGAACTTCTCCCACTTGGTTACCTCTCTATGCTCTCTCTTTTGTTATGCCAAGTCCAAATGAAAAAAGTGAAGAAGTATTGTAATTATAGAGCCAAATATGCTTTAGAATTCAAATTCAAATTCAAATATTATACTATGAAAGAGACATGACTAGTATGTGTAATTGATCACAAGATTAAATCTAACCATTAGATTTAATCTATGGTCCATAATACACATCAACTAGCACAATCATTTCAAAGTGCTCAAGACAAATACTCATGTGCCAAGTGGATTAAAGTGATCCACCTTTCAAATCTTCACCTTGGATCACATATAATCCACCGCCAAATTCCCCGGTTACAAGTGCTATCAATCAATGTGGTCTTATTTTATCATCATCGCTCACTCCAACTTAGTACCTGCACAACAATTAACCATTATCAATACTCAATATTGATAAACATTTGTTGAACTTACCGACCGCAAGTAATTTTGTTCCAACATCTACACAGTTATCATTAGTTGCAATTTTAAGCAAAATAAAATCACCAGAAGCTAACTTCTCCCTAATGAAGTGATACTTCACTTCAATATGCTTAGAACGTTCATGATAAACAGGATTTTTATACAACATCAATGACCTTTGACTATCAGTATAAATCATAGCATTATCATTCAAGAAGTTTAATTCACATAGAAGGCCTTTCAGCCACATGCATTCTTTTATAGCTTCAGTTAATGCAACATATTCTTCTGCTATGCTGGAGAGTGTAACTATAGATTGCAACTATGATTTCCAAGTGATACAGCTATCACCTAAAGTGAAGAAGTATGAAGTGGTAGATTTCCTCTGATCTTTATCCCCCGCAAAGTCGAAATCCACATAGCCTTTTAGCTCTAACTTATCAATTCCCTTTTTAAAGTTCCAGCTAGATATCTTAACAGCCATTTAAGTGCAGTCCAATGAGGCTTACCTGGATTTGATATAAACCTACTCAAGAAACTAACTGCATATGCAAGGTCCGATCTCGTGGTAATCATAGAATACATCACAGACCCAATGACATTAGCATAGGGAACATTATTCATTTCATACAATTCTTCTTTAGTTTTAGGGCATTGTGCAGATGACAAATTCATGTGTGCAACTAATGGTATATTGACAGACTTGGCAAATTTCATACCAAATTTGGTTATCACTTTATCCAAATAAGACTCTTGATTAATAGTCATCCAATTATCAGCCATATCCCTTTTAATAACCATGCCAAGAATTTTTCTTGCCTCTCTTAATTCTTTCATGTCAAATTCTGATTTTAAAAGGTTTTTCATCTTTATGATTTCAACTTTACTAGAACTAGCAAGCAACATGTCATCCACATATAACAATAAATAAACTCCACAGCCTACTTTAAAGTTATTAAAATACAGACATGCATCAAATTTACTCATCTTAAAACCAATTTTAAGCGCATAAGCATAAAATCTTTTATACCATTGCTTATGACTTTTCTTAAGACCATACAAGGACTTTCTAAGCCGACACGCAAGTTTCGAATTTTTACCTCACCTCGAACTCTTGAGGTTGAGACATGTAAATCAATTCATCCAACTCCTCCTGAAGAAAAGTCATCTTAACATCTAGTTGATCCAACTCCCAATCATACATACAACTAAGGCTAAGACTAACCAGATAGTTTTATACTTAATGATCAGTTAAAACACCTCATTATAGTCTATCCCTTTTCTTTGAGTAAATCCCTTCGCAACCTACCTAGCTTTATATGTCAAATGGACTTTAGGTCCTACTCCTTCTTTCAACTTGTAGATCCATTTACAATGGACTACCTTTTGATTCTTTTATTTTTCAACCAACTTTCAAGTCTCATTTTTGTTTAAAGATTGGATCTCCTCTCTCATAGCCTTTTTCTAATTTTCAGAATTTCTACAGGTAACCGCTTCCTCAAAGGAAGCCAGTTCAATTGATTCCAAGGCTTCACCTGAAACTAGGACAAATTCCATCAAATTTGAAGAGATGCATTTCATATTAGGCTTCACTTGTCTTTTCTCCCTATCCCTCACTAATTGGTAGAAATCCAAATTAGTACCTACAAATGTTTCTTGATTAGGGACAACCGTTTCAGGAATTTCAAGTTCCGGTTGTTCTATCATTGCTTCTTAATCAGATTCTTCTTGAGGTTGGATTTCACAATCCACTGGATGATCATCTAATCTCTTCACCTCAAACTCTATCTTCTTTCCAGTAGAAGATTTTCCTTTATCAGTTTGTTTGTTCTGACTGTCTATGTTTTTAAGGCAAGGCATATCAAGTTCATTGAAATTCACATCTTTACTGTTAATAATTTTAATGCCCTTCATACCTAAAACCCACAGTCTATATCCTTTCACTCCTTATGGATAACCTAACATAACACACTTAGTAGCCCTAGAGTCCAATTTGCCCCCAACCTGATGTGCATAAGCCGCACAACCAAACACTCTAATATGCGACAAATATGGGATTTTTCCAGATCACAACTATTGGGGAGTCTTGAAGTTAACAGAACTAGAATGTGACCTATTATCAAATAGGCAGCAGTACACACGGCTTCACCCTAGAAACCTTTAGACAACCCTGAACTAATCATCATACAGATAATTTTATCCATTAAAGTCCGATTCATCTACTGTGCCACCCCATTTTGTTGGGGGTATGTCTAACAATCATGTGCCTCATTATACCATTTCCCTTGCAGAGATTATCAAATTCAAAGTTGCAAAACAAAAGTTGCAAAACTCTAAACCATTGTCTGTTCTAAGTGTTTTTACACCCTTTCCCATTTAATTTTTAACTAAGGCAAGCCAGTACTTAAACCAACTAAAAGTTTCAGATTTGGATTTAAGGAGATACATCCAAACTTTCCTCAAGTGGTCATCAACAATGGACAGAAAAATATGTTCCCTCTATGTGTTTGATGTTTTTCTGGACCCCACAAATCTGTATGAATGTAGTCCAACAGTCTCTTAGTGCTGTGATAACCCAGCCCAAATCCAACCCTGTGTGACTTTCCTAGAACACATGTCTTACAAAAACTTAAAGGTGTAATACTATCCTTACCAAGTAAATTCTGGTCACTAAGATATTTCAACCCCTTGTTCCCAATGTGTCACATCCTCTTGTACCAAAGATCTAATTTATTTTCACAAACAGAAGATAATGCCGACTCTTTGCTGCCTCAGGCTTCAACTTGAAAGACATATAGCCCATTCTTCTTAAGACTTTTCATAACCACTAGAGACCCTTTACAAATCTTTAAAGTACCAACATGATATCTGAACTCATAACCTTCTTCTTCTAGAGTGCCTAAGGAAATGAGATTCCTTGAGAGGCCCGAGACATACCTAACACCTCTAAGGGGTTTAATAATGTTATCATGCATCCTAATAGCAATATCACTTACTCCCTCCACATTGTGTGTACGATCATCCTCCAAGTATATTTTTCTAGGATTCACATCTCTGTAGTTATAGAACTAAGACTTAACAGGACACATATGAACAGTAACACTTGAGTCTAAAATCCACTTAGTGTCAAAATCAATATTAGAAATATTCATGACATGTATGTTATCACGGGCATGACCTACATCAGTGTCAAATTCTCTTGACATTGTCATAACATGTAGACAATTAAGGGAATCATCTACAACAACTAAGTTCTGATCATTACTCTTCTATGGTCTCTGTTTCTTCTTAAGGTCATAAAATGCCCTAACTTACCACAATGAAAGCATTTCTTACCACCCTTATCTATAGACTTGGACTTACCCTTCGACTTCCCTCTGCCCTTCTTACTTTGAAAGTATTCCTCCCTCTAACAAACAAACTCTCTTCTCTCTAGCTACCTCTCGATTCTTTCTTAAGCTCTAATTCCTTAGCCCTCAAAGCATCCGTCACAATATCTTGGGTCAAAGTATCTCTAGCATATGTAATAGCATTCCTAATATATCTATAGGATTCGGGCATAGCATTTAAAAGTATACCTGCTAGATACTCATCATCAATTTTTTTATCATTGTGGGCCAAACACTTGACGAGCCTGTTAAAGTCACCCAAATTGGATTCAATGTCATTTCTCGGGTCCAGCTTAAAACTGAAAAGTTTTTTGAAGTAAATGTATTTTGTTTGGAAGAGATATTTCCAAAAATAGCTTGTCAAGTGTTTCCCACAACTCTTTGGCAGACTTATGTTGTTCAACTTGTCCTAACACATCATCAGATAAATGCAATATAATCAAACTATGTGCAATTTCATTCATCTCAGTAATTTCATTAGGTTTAGCTTTTAATGCATCAGGATATTTTTTCGGGTCGTCAAGAGCTTTAGAAACTTTTTGGTTGGATTAAAATAGCTTTCATTTTTTTTGCTTCCAAATGGAATAATCTCCCTCCCCATGGAATTGTGCCAATTCAACTCGAGAGGCCATGGTAGCAAAATAATATTTTTTGAAAAAGTTTTACTTACTCAATTTACCCACAGACAAATGCAAGCTCAAACCAATTTATGTATAAATTACTTTTCAAGATGACACAATCGATGATATCATAACAAGTAACACATAGACAATATCACAAGAGTCAAATAATAATATGGTAGCAAATAACACAATATCTCAATTGTAAATTTGAGAGGGTGTTAGAAATCGTAAACCGAGCGAACCAATATGTTGGTTCGTATTTTAAGGAGAGATGCGAGTCTTTATCGATCTAGGGCCTCCACTAATTGCCCTAAGTTATCCAACAGCTGCTGCACCCTAGGAAACACCACCTAGCCGCCAACGAAAGAGCTTTCTCTACTTCACATTTCTGCTTGAGGCTATATCTGTTTCCACAGTGTACTAAACTGAAATCCAACACCACCAGGAGGTCAGAAATGTCACAAGGAACAAACTGTCTTTTTTCACCTCCGGCTGAATCCACCCCACGCGCCCTCACGCACGGCCTGTCTTCGGTGCATGGTGCTCACGTGCAGCCTCCACCGTCGACGCGTGTGTCTCACGGCGACATCGGCAACTTTTACTTTTCGTCTGAAGTCTAGTGGTGGTCGTCGTTCGTCCACCAAGTGCGTGGTTTTGCCGAAAAATGGGTTTGTACTTTCGGTCGAACCTTTTTTCAAACAAAATCGAACCCTTTCGACTTCTAATCTAATTTTCAGGTTGTTTTAACACTTTATACCACTAGCCTAAGCTCTGATACCATTTGTAGAGTTTAAAATGTAGTGAACAAATGATTATTACAATTACAATGCGGAAATATAAACTCTCAAAGTGTAAAACCGAACTAAAAAAGACTCAAAGCTTCTTCAACTCTACTAATGGAGTGTCATATAACGTTGAGCTCAGATTTTTGCCACACCGGATCACGCACCGTCTTCCACGGGAATGGCAATGAATATACCGAGAAATAAATCCGTCGAAAGCCACCAAGAATTTCGTCGGAGATATGAACTTCTCCCACTTGGTTACCTCTCTATACTTTCTCTCTTTTGTTATGCCAAGTCCAAATGAAAAAGATGAAGAAGTATTGTAATTATAGAGCCAAATATCCATTTGAATTCAAATTCAAATTTAAATATTGTACTATGAAAGAGACATAACTAGTATGTGTAATTGACCACAAGATTAATTCTAACCACTGAATTTAATCTATGGTCCATAATACACATCGACTAGCACAATTCTTTCAAAGTGCTTTGGACACATACTCATGTGCCAAGTGGATTAAAGAGATCCACCTCACAGTCAATATTATTTCATCCAGGTACTCGTGTAACCTTAGACCCCAAACCAAAGAAAAGGAAAGAAAGGTACTTTGACGAGACTTCAAGATTCTTTGGATCCAAGTTCGACTACATGAACGATTGTGCAAAAGTGCACCACTGTCTAATCTACTGCCCATGGCCATAGTGCCACATGTTGGATCAATTGCCGTAATGTCACTGCAACTTTCCTACGTAAGGTAGAAAAAAGGAAGAGAATTTTCCTCTCTCATATTAAAATAGTATCACTTACCATGACCTAGTAACAATATCCAGATAATAAGAATATACCTTAATTAGGACACATCCGTATAAGTGCATGGCTTCTGTAACAGGCCAATCAAGGCTTATATTCACCAGATACCCAAGCTACTTTAAAAGCCCTTTTTAAGCCCATGGGACCTTGTATTCTTATATAAAAGCTTTACAGCTACAAATTTAGAAGCAACAAAGTCTACAACACACATTCTAATGAGAAGCCACCATTCCACCAAATTCCCTTCAACGTTCATTTACCAATGACTAGTGTACTGTTACAAATTATTGTCTTTCCCTACTTGGTTTGACACTCCAAGTTACCCCAAGAACCTGACAAGATAAAATCTGAAACAAACTTGTACTCTCACAATATTGAACATGAATACATGTTTTTCCTGGGATCCTCAACCTTTTTCTTTGTGAATACATGGAATGATAAGTTTTAACTATATGGGGAAAGAGACAATGTAAGATCTAATTATGATAATCTTTGGGTACACGTGAGTATAATATAATTGCGGTTACAATAACTAGCTACTTGTGCAATACGAAAAATAAGAATTATTCTTATTCAAATAAAAGGAATATCCTAATAGAGTTTGAACTGACCCTCTGAAAATTTGTAAGTGCACGGGATTGTGATCAAATAATATAATGGTGAATTAAATGTCGAACCCATGATGACTACGTATTTTATCGAGTTAAAGTTAACAATACCCTTAATCGAATAGCAATAATGACTTGTAATAAATCTATGTCTAATTTATCACGTACAAGAAATCAAAGTAAAAGTTTATCAA
>CAIGRT010215612.1:0-11485 GCA_903798405.1 Fraxinus platypoda
TAAAGGTTTTCTCCGTTATCAAATCTTGCGTTATTTACTGCTCTATTTATTATTGTGGCAATACAACATATGATAAAATTGACTTGATTGACTAAACATCTAGAACAATTAAAAAGTGACGTGTTGCTTTTAATTGTTAAGTTTAATTCAGCATTATTTACCTATTATGTGATTTTAGGGTCGAATTAGTAACTCTCAACTGAACAGTTCATAAGCAAAGACAATGGATAATTATGATCATTAATTTGATGGATAATTCATATAAACTTATTGGACTCTATAATATCTAAAGAATTATACTAAGTACGAGTGAAATGAAATTAATATTGAAGAACTAATTGTTAGACTTCGAATTGAAAAAGACGACATATGTTCCGTAAAGAATAAGTTCGATCCAATTGTGGCTAAAGTAAATGCCGTTGAGTATGGTCGATCTTATAAGATCTTCAAGAAGTATCAGCCGTCTAAAGAGGGAAAGGGTTGATAACCATGTATATAGGATGTATTAAACTTTATAGTGTTTTCAAAATTAAGTTTTACTTACTACACTCACTATAGTGTAATAAAAACACCATTTACTAAAAAAATGTCGAACAACTTGATAATATGTCATTATAAATTGCTAAAGAGATTAAAGTATCTCTATTTGAAAAAAAAAAATAAAAAAAAATCCACCATGTATATTATATACTCTGTAACACGATACCTTTTAAAATATTAAAATATTTTAATTTCTATAAAAAATTTAATTACTAAACACAATTATCTTTTATTAATTTTCTTACGTTAATAGATGGTTTTTCAAATGAGTTACTATCTTGCAAGGGCATACTATGGATAAATTTCACATCGATTAAATACAAAATAGATATATTATATAAAGGTTTGGACTACTCCTATTGAGTTTGACATTTTAAGATGAAATCTTAAATCTTAATAAATGGATATATAGTAGCTTGAATGTTTTTCTTTTTTAACTGATAATTTTTATTAACAAATTTTTGAGAGAGAATTTCTCTGTCGTTTGTACAATTTTCATTATTTAAATTTTGAATCAACGAGTTTTAAAGTGTTAATCATCTTCCTCACATTTCTATTAAATATGTTGGTATTGAAACTTCAGTTATGTTCCTTGTTGAAATGGCATCAATGAGACAATTAACTTTGTAAGAGCATATATAACTGATGGAGGTGGAGATAGAACAGGCCTAACAACTGATAGAGATAGAACAACTACATCAACAAATGGAGGTGTCGAATTGACAAGATTAATGATTTTCTATCAAAATGTTTGATAGTCAAAGAGATGCAGCAGTTAACGAGTCAATGGTGAAGGAGCGGTTCAACAATGATAATAACCCTTTCGTCCCTCTTTGTCATGAGTGGCTAATGGATATTATTTTTGGTAAGCGAACATGAAACATTGTTGATATATTTGATATGATATCTGATTCCAATTAGGAATATGATGGTCCACCCTTTTCTATGTTGAGATAAAAGAATTTTGGTGATGACTATGGTAATCCCATAATTTTTTACGAGAAGGTTGATGAAGAGTTTACCGAATGTATGGATTCGGACGACAAAAATGTGTGCCAATGTTCGATGAAGAAGTAGAAGTTGATGAGTTTTTGAGTTTAGGCGACGACGATTATGACATTCCCATAGTTTTTGTTAGGTCTAAAGTATTAGCAAGTTTCATGTCCAAAATTTCATTTAATCGAGTTACAATTAGGGTTGAGTTGTTTGGGGTTGGTGTGTCTTTATAAGGAATTAAAGTCGATTCAAGAAGATCAAGTCAAAGTAAAACAAGCTCGAAGATTGCCAGAGGCCCCTCGAGCGGTTTTAGCAGAAGTCAACCGCCGCTAGGCGCTTACTCTTCGCTCTAGTGATCGGTCTTCTGGCCAAAACCTATATCGCGATTTTCAACCTTTTTACAATCCCAAACAACCTCAAACATTCTATATTATAAATACCCAAGGTAAAATTGGTCCCAAACTGGTGTTGAGGCATTATTCATTGAAGAGAACATCATATTGAAGATCAAACATTAATTCTATATTTCTCTTCCCCCAACAACAAGATCAAAACACTAAAAGATCAAAAATACAAAATCCTCTACCAAATATTCTTCAGAGTTCCGAAGATCTTGAGAGGTGATTGAAGTTTCAATTAGGGTCCGTTTGATTGCAAGGGTGGAAAATGGGTGGAAAGAAAATAAATTTCAGGGAAAGTAATTGTCTAGAAATTGTTTTCCAGGGAATTGGTAATTAAGTGTGTTTGATTGATATAATTTTCCCCGAAAAATTTTTAAATTTTGTATTCGTTTGACTTTATTTTACATGAAAATTGCCCATGAAAGTGATAATTTTTTCCACAATTAGTTATAAAATTTGTTTCCATTGCCAAAAAGTTTTAAAAAAAAAAACGAAATTTTTTCCTAAAAAATCATTTTTTTATCAAAGTTTAGTGTTCGTTTGGCTTTATTTTACATGAAAATTGTCCATTAAAGTGAAATTTTTTTTTTCAATTAGTTATAAAATTTGTTCCAATTGCCAAAAAAAAATAATAATAATAATAATAAAGCTAGAAAATCTTTTACCACCAAAAAGGCAAGAAAACAAATTCAACAATTTCCTAGNCATCAAACATGCCAAAAGATGGAAATTGAATTTGAATTTCATTTTCCATGGAAAATATCCTCTATCAAATACACCCTTAGTGAAGAACGAGTTCGTTCTTGATTATCCACGAGGTAAAAATAGGACCAGAGATTCTCGAGTTGGTGCCGAAGTGTACAAACGATAAGTTATTCGATAATTAAAGGTTAGGGGTCAGAGTCTACTAAAGCTTAATTGTGTCTGAACTAATACTATAAGTCAAATCTTTTTTAGTGGGTCTTTTACTGGAAAAGTTCCCGGAGGTTTTTTCTCTTGAAGAGTTTTTCGAAGGTTTTTCCTTTGTCGGATAATTCTTGGTGTTGATTACTTTATTGTTTTGATATTTATGCTTAATTGATTACTATGTTTTAAATTGACTTTAAAACCCATCTAGATATAATAACGTGTGACTAGTTGCACAAATATTTTATTTTGTTACACCTATTCACCCACTCTAGGTATAAGTTGGGTCGAACCTCGTTTACACTAATGGTATTGGAGCCTAATTTCTGTTCTTGATCCAATTTTGTCTATATGAGTACTAGTCAGTCACTTTTCGTTCCTCCATGTTTTGATGGAAGCAATTATACTTATTAGAATGTTAGAATGACAGTTTTCTGAAATCTATGGATGAAAGAGTTTGGGTTAGTGTGGTGAAAGATTGGATTGCACCATCTACATCCGTTGCCGATCTAGCTACCCCTACAGAGGTTTTCACTTAAGGATGAGTAGCTGAGTCTAACTAGAATAGTAAAGGGATACATGCCATCTTTATGGCTATTTCTCCAAAAGATTTGAAACGAATATCTATGTGTGAGACTACGAAAGAAGTTTATGATAATCTAGAAACCACACATGAGGTAATTAAGATCATGAAGAACTCTAAGCTACAGATTTTGACTACTAGATTTGAGGAAATTAAGATGGAGGATGATAAATCTTTTGATGAATCATATGCTAAACTGAATGATTTAGTGAATTCTAGTTTCAACTTAGGTAAACAAATTCTTGAGACCAAAATTGGGATAAAAAGTTCTAAGATCCCTACCTAAAATTCTTAGACCTAAGATCACTGCAATTGAGGAAATTAAAGACTTAGATGCTGTAAAGATAAAAGAACTTATTGGTTCCCTCCAAACATACTAACTTAACCTATCCCAATCTAAGAAAAACAAGTACACTGTTAAGGAAGAAAATAATGATAAGACTGATCATGACACTCTAAAAGATGAGATGTTGCTTACTTTGTTAAAAAATTCTTTATGAATAATAAGAGACTTTTTGAGAAATTTAAGGATGAATCTAGCAAAAATCTGAGTGACCAAAAAGAAAAGAGATATACTAGGGAATGCCAAGAAGATGTCTCAAACTGTTAGATGTCATGAGTGTCAGAGGTTTGGACATATTAGAGCTGAGTGTCCAAGTTATAAGAAAACCCTAGATAAGACTATAAATGCCACCCTCACTGATAATGAGTCTAAATTTGATGATCAATGTGAGAATTCCAATTACGATGAGGGTTTGAATTATATGGCTTTGACTTCTGTAGTTAAGAGTGAAACTGTGGATAAGAATGAGAAGTTAAAGACTTTGAACAAAATGACTCTTTAGTATAAGAATCAGAGGATGAAGGTGATATCCAAGAGGCATATCACCAATTATTTGAGGAGAGTCTTAAATTAAAAAAATCTAAATAGACATGTCTTTAAGAAATTGAATGATCTTGATTTGGAAAATGAGATACTAGAGGTCAAACTTGAAGAATCAACTAGTTATGTGAATGAGTTGAAGCTTGAGAAAGAGTCCTTAGAAAATAAAGCTAGGACTCTCATGAGTGGTCTTGAGAAATCCATTGCACAACTTCGCGTTTTTTTCAAATGGATCTAAGAAGCTTGACAGTATCATAGGATTAAACAAACCCGTTAATAGTAGGGGAAGTTTAGGTTATAATGAAACTAATTCTCATATTGCTACATCTTCTAAAACCACGTTTGTACTTACCTCTATCAAGCCTATGAGTTTAGGAGTCACTGAACCTAACAGAAAAGATATCCTAGGGCAGAAATCATCTATACAACATATGGTTACTCAACCTAGAATCCGAAACATCAAACCTATTGTTGCGCATGTTCAGTCCCACATGTTACAACTATGGTGAATTAGGTCACAAAAGACTTAGTTATCGCAAACTCTTGATTATGAATAGCAAACAGGACTTCACTACTCAGATTAGATTCTTGACTAATCAAGTTAGTTACTTGACTGAAATGATGAGTTACTTAAATAAGATAACTTCTTTTTCTAGGAAGCTTTTGGTTAAAAAAGTACACTCATGAGTCAAAATGATGAATTGAATTGTCGTGTTTCTCATGTTGCTCTTAAAGGTAAAAGCGTCTGTGTACGTCATTGAGGTGCATACATTTGCAAGTTTATTGTGTTTATATATCCATGCATACATTCTAATTTTTTTTATCTTATTTTTTGCATTATCTTTTTAAAAAAAATGAAAAAAATGAGGAAAAAGGGTTTTTGACGATAAAACACTTTGAAGTGATATTCTTAAACATGTTATCTTGTGATCAAGTACTAGTAAAATGAATGATCGATGACTAAAGTTTTTATTGATTTGTTTAGAACTTGTTTGGGGTACTTGGTATACGTTGCTTCATATATCATTTGTACTGCACACAGTAAACTCTTGTGAGTGAGTCTTGATCACTTGTGTAGAGTTGGTGCTAGAGCACACAATCGAGGAATTCTTCGACATTTTGGGGGTCAGAGAACTAAAATTTAGTTGTGTTTGGACCATACTATAAGTCAAATATTTTCTAGTAAATCTTTTACCGGCAAGGAATGCCTGAAGGATTATTCTCTTTAAGAGTTCTTCAAGGACTTTTCCTTCGTAAACAATTCTTAGTGTTGATTAATTTACTGTTTTGATATTAATGCTTGATTGACTGCTAGGTTTTAGATTGACTTTAAAATCCATCTAGATACAATAATTTGTGACTTATTGTATGTTATTGTTATTGATGTAGAACCACTAACAAGGAACGAGAATGTTCTAGAACAATATGTGGATTTTGGTTGGTGTTCACGGTGAACGATGTTGATTTGGTAAGTGTGAATGATGAAAAATGTGACTTTAGATTAACGGTTTGTACTGTAGTTGACAGTAATAAGCATTTTCTAGTAATTTCTTTTACTTAAAATTCTATAACTCACTTTTCTATGAGTTTGTGTCTAAAAGAACTTATGATGTTTCTTGTATCTTTCAATTGGGTCAAAACGGGTTCAAATTCATTTGGTTTGGTGTAGTACATTGTACCTTTGATTTGGTTATAGTACATTGTACATTTTGTTTGATTGTAATGTATTATATTATTATATAAATAGGTATTTATAATTTATTAAATTAATCGTTTTTCTATCTTTTACTAATTAATAAAAATTTAAAATTCTCCAAATATTTCAATTAGCGCTATTATACTATTTCTTGTTTATCGAATGTATTTATTTTGTTAACTTCTTAAAACTGCATTTGTTACTATAATTTGTATGTATTATTAAATAATTTTTAAATTGATTAAAAATTTAAAATAATATTAAAATAAAAAATACCTTTTTTATGTCTAGGCTTCGTCTAGAGTCACCTAGTCTGAAACCTTCATGTTTCGCAATGCATTACGTTTTTTAGAAAATTGTGTACATGTTGGTTGACTTTCTTATTTTTTTTATGTTTTGAATTTGAAGATTTTTTTATTTTTCAATTTATTTATTTTAGTGACAAATAACATGTCATAAAAATAGTTTACCGACTCGACTATTTATAACAAATCAAATCGGATTGGATTGATCTATATCCATAATTGATCCATTTAGTTAACGACTTATTGGATTTAGATCTTGATCGGGTTGTCGGATTGAGACCCTAAATCCATCTTCCATTACATCGGATTCGGATCAAAATCCAATGCGTTGATAGCCCTAGTTGCTAGATTCATGTGTCTTGACCTCTAATACTTTTATTCTTTTCGGGTCTACTTTTATTTTACTCATCCTTCCAGATCTTACAGATTTCTCAGCTCCAACAAAGAAATTAGTACTTTGTTCAAGTTTTTCACATATGACGTCAATTTGTTGACGATAGAAATCAAAATAACAAATTCTCTCACCTAATCAGGATATTCGCCTCCAAAACTCACTACTTTTGATGTTCAAACTAAAATTAGCGGGAAATAACTATTTGGAGGGATACATTTGAATTGCATCCATTTCTCTTCAAATGAAGGGGTATTCATAAATTTTCCTCCAATTTTTTTAAAAATTCAATCATTTAAGAAAAATGACAAATGACGGTTCCTTATTCGTACCTTTAATTGATTCTATTAAAAATATCATGTTTTATTCATTGGCACATGTGTATTTTCTTGTCAGCTTGTAGCCAGCTTGAATGGAAAAAAAAAAAAAAAAAGGATTCGCTAGCTTTGCACGAATCTTATGCATTTGTTTCCCTCACACGTAGCTTTATGCTTCGCAAACCACTGGCTAAGTTCGTGAATTGTGTTTCGAGGTTCAACAAGAACTAAAAAGTTATTCTAAAAGACACTGGATAAAAATGTTTCATCATTCAAGTGGGAATTTTTCTTAGGACCTGTTTGATTGGCCATTTTTTTCATGGAATTGGAAATGGAATTCCTTTTTTTTCCAAAATGAGTGTTTGATTGGCATGATTTTTTTGGCAATTCATTTTCTTGCTTTTGTCTCACACACACGCCAATTCAATGATTTTGTGGAAAATCAATTCCCACNTTTTCATGGAATTGGAAATGGAATTCCTTTTTTTTCCAAAATGAGTGTTTGATTGGCATGATTTTTTTGGCAATTCATTTTCTTGCTTTTGTCTCACACACACGCCAATTCAATGATTTTGTGGAAAATCAATTCCCACCAAATTGGTGGGAATTCATTTTCCAGTTTACTTTTTTTTTTAAATTTTGTTTGGCACTGGAAACAAATTTTATCCCAAATTGTAACAAATTATATCCCTTTAATGGACAATTTACATGTAAAACAAAGCCAAACGAACGTCAGAAGATCCAAAATTTCAATAATTTCACTTGAAAAATTATACTAATCAAATACAATTAATTGACAATTCTCGGGAAAACAATTTTAGGCAATTCAATTCCCTAAAATTCATTTTCTTTCCACCCAAATTTCACGCTTGCAATCAAACGAACCCTTATCTCAAAAAGAATGTTGCAAGCTCTTTATACGAGAAGTCGCCTATGGATCGAAGCATTTGATTGGGATGAATTTTAGCTTTATGATTTATTCTTTTTCTTTGTTACTTTAATAGGTCATGACAATTCTTTATATTTCTAAGAAGTTAAGGGTTATATTTCAAATTTATAAAATTTAAGAATCAGGTTGGCGTGTATATAATTCAAACTTTCAAATACTTTTGTAGACTTTTTTTTTTCAACCGACGGATTTTTGTAGAGTTCATGATAGAATACTGGCTTTTATAAATTCTATAGAATTATGAAAGAAAGACTTTCAAAAACTTCTATAAAACAAATTTTCAAAGACTTTCATAGACTTTCATAAACTTTCACAATTTTTTATGTACTTCTGTAGACTTTCATTTTATAAGATTTTTATAAAATTTTATTTAAAAAATGTATCTAGTAATCAAAATATCGCGCTTTATAGACTCGTATCAAAACAATTTTACAAATAAAAGGAAAAATCTACCTGGAAAAAGTAAAAATAAAATAAAATAATACAATTATAAAAGATTAACCTTTTGAAATTCATTGATTAATAATCAACATTAGATAAGAATCTAATTACAAATTTATTTCATTTTTATGAAAAAAGAGGGAAACTGTAAAAAAAAAAAATAATAATAAGTTTGGGAAATATTGGAGAGAGGGAAAAAAAATACATTGAAGAGAGAGAATAATATTAATCTTCTTTTTATATATATAAAAAATTGATAATTAATTATAGCTCCAAGGTTCGTAGAAGGAAAAATGAAAAAAAAAAAATGTTAGGGGAATACGGAAGAGAGAAAAAAAAAATTACATTGAAAAGAGAGAAAAATATTAACCTTCTTTTTCATTAGAAAAGTGATTAATTAATCATGACTCTAGGGTTCGAAGGAAAAAAGAAGGGGAATACTGATGTAGAAATTTTTGAGGGTTGAATGAGAGATAAATTGTCGTATATATATATATATATATTAAATAAATTATGGCAACTCACATTGTCTAGAGTCTACATCTAAATGGTCTTCTTGACAAATGTCCATTTTAGCTTATATAACATTTTTACTGCAATTCAGATTAGCATTGGAGATGCTTTTATATATATCATGTGTGGTTATCTTTTTTTTTTTATATATATATATATTTCATTTTAACTAGTTTTTTTCAAGTTGGAATATTTGTTCTTTTAAGTCCGTATATCGAGTATTTCAAGAACTTCCTGGTATACTCCAAACTCATTTCCAACACTAATTTAAATATTTTCGATCCCTCAAATATTTATGGAATATTTTTAAACTCCACACTAAATTTTCTTCACTGAATTAAAATAGAAATGGTAGTCAAAATGGTTTTCATTCCCAGCATGTATCCTTTAACTTTAAATCAGCTACTTTCCTAAACACGTCGTATCAAACTGAATCAATGAAATCGCCAACATGATAAAGTAGAAATACTGAAGTAAAATCTTATAAAACGGTCAAAAGTGATAAAAGGTATATAGTTATATAAACCTCAAGATCTCATACAATGAGGAAGCATGAATCCTCATTCATTTTACCCTTTATTATTCCTAAAAGCACATGCAGTGTGAACAACATACTTCAATATTTTCTCCTCCATCTCTTAGAATTTATGTCAAATTCTTTAAAAATAAATAACACTGTACAAATCCTAGTTTAGGTATTCCCCGATATCTAACTTGAGTTATCTTTATAATCATTCCTTCCAACAATCTCAAACTGAGAACTCGATCTGGCTACTAAATAGGTTTAATGGACGCTAAAATCTATTTCGATTACTCTCTCATCTTATTACTTGATTAAGGTGATCAGATCATGTACACAACATAATTAATTTATCTCATTTCAGCACATTCGAAAACTATCTGAGGAGATTGCTCATGAGAGTGAGCTAATTTCAAACTGTTCGATATGCTTTATGTGTGGATGTAAATCATTATGTGGTAGTACAATAATAAATCACACATGAACTCAGAATTATTCATTTATGAGCATGCAAAACTTAATCAAAAGTTTTCAGATACATAAAGTATCAGATTCTATGCAATTCTAGAGATTCCAAACGACCAACAATTATATCTTTACATGTCTTCAGAGCATGATGACTACTCATCATCATTTTGCATTTTCATTGCTAATATATTTCATGCCATAGAGTGTTTGGTTTAATCAGATATTCTCAACATATGCGATGGTTGCATAACTATCATGAATCTCATGTTCTCAACCAGTATAATTAAATACTCAATACATCTGTATCAAATAATTTCTTGTGCTACCACGATATATACTAAATGACTTCTTTCTACTCTAAAGATGCCACCCTTTATAACAAGAGCACTTAGGTTTAATAACTATTTGTACTCAACTAGGTCTCTTCCTTAGTCAACATTGAAATAATTGATTGCTCTTCAGGTACCATGATATCCCTTTTAAGGATAATATTGATATCTTCTAACTAGATACCCACATGGCAAATGTTAGGGAAAGTATACATCATTGCATACTTCAATCTCCTAACCGTACTAGAATATGGTGCTTGGATATTTCGTTGTTCGCTTATGGAGTCCTTGGACATATACTAAACATCATATTGTCACCTTTTGATATAGTAATAAAACAAGGTTTATCGCACTCAATTTTCTCATATTGCACATAACATTTTTTTCCAAAAATAAAATTGAGTTTTATCTATCATAAACTCATCAGCCCTTCGTTCAGATTTCAAGATCACGGATATTCTCAAAAAACTTGGTGTCTAGTTAAACCTTCACCACATCCCAGATTTCGTTGGGTTATTTACACTCCATCTGTACTTCCATTATTTTCATATATTTTTTTCTTTGTAAAGAGATTTTATGAACCAAGTTATTTGACAGTAGATTTCTCCAACTTGAATAGCTTCCATAAAGGCAACTCCTATTTACTTTATTCGATTAAAAAGAACATAATAATAGTTCCACCAATATTCTCCAAACTTTTTCTTATTTGCTTTGAAAATTGTCAAATATCAGATCTTGTGAATTAATATCTTCGTAAAATTTAACTTATGAACAAGTACCTTTTAGAGCGGCATGAGTATCTCACAAAGATACATTTCATTCTTACAAGACTCACGTATCTCACAAAGATAACCCATATTTGGGTTATATTAGTGATACTAATATTGAGAGAACTTTGTTGAGTGACAAGTTGTACTTAAATAACATTCTCCCCAAAAGGAAATATTAGATTGAATTATTTTCACTACATTTAATAATACTCCCATCCAACATACTATAGTTTTACTGAACTAAGAATAGCCAATGGAGTAAGAATTATCTTTCATTACATAGTTTATTAAAATCGCATGAAATGCATGAGTTCATATATATGTATATGTATTGAAAATATTAGTTTCCATCTCTATCTCATAGTCAGCAAGCAAAAAATCTGTATGGACTAACTTATAATGGACATTTCACTTAGACTTGTCGCGGCCCGCCCAGGCCCGCCCGCTCCCGAACCGGCCCGTGAACCGTGTGGGCCG
>CAIGRT010215617.1:0-12399 GCA_903798405.1 Fraxinus platypoda
TATATATAAATAAATTATTTATAAAAACATGGGAAACTAATAACTATTCAACAAAAAATTGTAGAAAGTGAATTTTTTTTTTACTTACAAAAACTCAATCATATGATTTATTTTTTTCTTCATTGGATATGTCGATCCACCTTTTGTAACGGAGTGGAGCAAAGGATCGAACAGCTTATCCACATTCACTAGCCAAACATGCTTGCTGATTTCCAATAGCTCTTCCCATTTTTTTAGAAATCTCCAATGATATTTTTCCAGCTGCACTGACATTATATCAATGCCCTTGCGTCTTGTATGACCACGTCCCTTCCTCTTCAAAGAGTGATAATCTATAAAATAAATTACTCAAAGGATGAGAATATATAAACAAAAAATGAGATTCTATCAATTAAATGTATACATTATGATGATTTTTATCATAAATATAGAGACACATTATTACCATTGGAATTGAGAATGGCCTTATGTGTCCATGTGGTTTCATGTGATGAATTAAGTTGAGGCTGAGATAATGGGGTAGGAACCAGAAGAGGTTGAGGTAATGGAGTAGGAACCTGAACATTACTAGTCGAAGACAATGAGGAAGAAATATTAGCTTAAGGAGTAGTCTGGGATAAAGGACCATTCTTGCCAATTCTTGTTTGAGAAGCCATTATTTACCAAGGAAAAAAAATTGAACCGAAAAAATGTGTCTCCATTCTTGACCATTGTTTAACAATATTATAAGTATTCGGGATCTAGTTAAAAAAATCCTAGTAAAAACCCAAAATATGCTCTGTTTCGTCCCTTTTTCTACCTCTGTAATTTGAAGAAAATAGAAGCAAAGTATTCACCACAACATAGCAAAATTTACTCCTTTCACAATTACATAAGTTTCCATCAAATCAAAGAAACAGAGTTCAGAATTTTACTTCAAGGCATGACATACATCCCAAGTATTCAGGTACCACCCAACCTTTTCACCATAACATAGCAATACTTTGGACATTATTACTAAGAACTTACTCATATATATCCAGATTATAATACTACATACAAGGTCAGAGTTAAACTGAATTCAAATTTTTGTCAAGTTTTCATTTCATTAGCATAAAATGAAGGTGTGATAATTCCTGGTCCCATGTATTATTTGTTCCAATTCTCTTTAAAAACTCAGTTTCAATAATATCAACAATTCTTGTCAGTTTATGTCAACAGTTAACATTATTAACCTGAATGAAGATGATTACTTTGCCTTGTAAAAGTAGTTAAAGATCAATGATTGGATTTTATGAAAAGAAATAATTCTTAGTATGCTTTTATTAAGATCTTATGGATTATGCATGTCTAATAATTTGTAACTTCTCTTCTCCCCCCTTCCTTATTTTCCCACCACTATTATTTATTTTATTTCATTAGAATTCATTTTTTATATACACTAACACTTTTTGCTAAAATTTACATTAATTTTTTTAGCAAAAACATCTCTCATCCATGTCACTTAAGCTGCACCATTGGAATCTCGTCTCTGGCATTTCAATTCTATTCTCAGTTTCTATGCGAGCCCGTGTGGATATGCACAATTGAGATCATTTTTAGTTTCCTTTTTTTTTTTTCCAATTTTTGATTTGATAGTTTGTTATACATTCCATTTTTCCTTTTTGGCAGTTAGTTTATAGTAGTTCATAAGCATAATTCATGTGAAAATTTTACTCGTTTGTGGATTGGTTTAAGTTTTCATAAATGTTTAAGTCATTCTTTTATTGTTTAGTAGAAATGAAAAATCTAGTTTCTTCTCGTGACATGGCATTTTTTTCTCTTCTATAGTTGTGATATTTCTACTTCTATATTGAAGCATTCTTTTCATAAAGCCACGAGTTAATTTTAATGAAGTTACATTTTCAAAGAAATGTGTACTATAGTAACNTTTTCAAGTTTGGTGAACCATCCTAAGTAGTTCGATCTTGAAATTACTATTATTATACTTTATTTGTATTTGTTTTGGTTTTCGAGGTAACCAAGTTTGTAAATAATATCTTGGTCTACATTTATTTGGTTGACAGTAAGATGATTTTTTTTTTTTTTATCTATTTTGATATCATTTATATTTTAATAATTGTACATTGAAGCATTCTTTTCATAAAGTCACGAATTATTTTTAATGAAGTAAGTTGCGTTATCCAATAAATGTGTACCACAGAAACAATTCTATTACGACGAAAGAAATTGAAAATTCAATGTTTAAAATAGAATCTCTGACATACATAAATAAATGTAGAATAAATTAGGTCACAGTTGTACATCGTTGAAACAACAAACTTTTTTTGTTGTGAAATAAATTTAACTACGAGCACAACTTGACATATAAATAAATATTCATTATCACAAAATAATTTTATATGTTGTAGAATAAAATATGTGACATATTTAAATAATCGCGAAATAAATTAGGCGACAACAATACATCGTTGTACAAATGATGATGCGATAAACTCTTTGTGTTGCGAAATAAATTTAATTACAAACACCACTTGTTACATAATAAATTGTACTATATATGTTGAATATATTAAAATATGTTATGCGACATATCAAACATATTTCACGATAAACATTACTTGTTATTAAAGTTATATTTCTACGAGTATATGTTGTTGCAAAATAAAATAGGTAGCAAAAGTTACATCTTTAAAAGAATATTCGCAAAAAAATAAAATTCTAGTAAAAACTTTATTGGAATAATCGTTATGTCAAACTGTCTTGTCACCTTTTTATTTTTTCGCGACATATATGCATTACGACGACTTTATGGCTACAAATATTGTGTTGCTATTTCGTATTTTCTGCGTCAAACCAATAGTGTTGCGATTTTGTTAATACGATGAATGGCTGAAAGTATTTGTAGAATACATTCTATGACTCAACATTCGTAACAACATATTTGTCATAAAACCTCTATTGGAATATTCGTTGTGCAAATTGATTTGTCGCCCTTTTAATTTTTCGCGACATATGTACATTGCGATGAGATTATGGCTACAAATATTCTATTGCTATTTCATATTTTCTACGTCAAACAAATAGTATCGCGATTTTGTTAATGCGATGAATTGCCGAAAGTAGTCACATAATAGATTCCGTGACTCATATAGAGCGACAATACCCACAACAAACATATTGTCGTCGCTAATTTACTTTTGCAAAAAAATCTCAATTTTTGTGACAACATTTTTTTGTCGCGAAATCGATTATCTTTTGTAGTGAAACTAACAAACAAAACATAGTAATAATTTGAATACACAAATAACCAAATCCAGAACCAAATGATTCTTAGTACTAAGAACCAAAATTAATTACCTTTTTTTTTTGTTTTTTGTATAATCAAACCGAATGGATTTTGGAGGGAGGACTTGAGTTTTAAGTTTGAAATTTAACCTCGTACCCCCACAACCTCCGTATAACTTCCACTATACCAAAATAAAAAAGAATGCATGCAAAATTTGGATATAGATACAAGTGTGAAAAAACATATGGGTAGTGCTTTGATTTTGCAAGATTAAGATCTAATAATTGGCTCTTGTGTTGTAGATATCAAAATTTTTCCATTGTCATCGAGTTTCTCATCAAATGAAGAGTGCTTGACAGCGTAGGAAGCTAACAACAAAGGCAAGTGATTCAATCTCTCATTTTTTGGATTTCAAGTAACTTTTAAGACTTTGAATTCGGTTATAAGCATGTAGTACATTTTACATTGGTATCATAGCCTAAGTAGGTTGTTTCATGCTTAATAATATGCTGAAAATGAGTTAAAATGATCAAAATGCATGTACGTCATTTTTCTTCAAAACTTGAGCACTTTTAATGGAAAATTATGAAATACTCCACAAATTCGTGAAATTTATACCATATGTTCATGTAAATATAGAAAACATGTATGCAAAATTTCACATTATTTATCTTTGTATTTTGGAAGAAAATTCAGTCCCTAGTTTAAGAACCCAATACTTCATAACATAATAATTTATTGTACATTGAGCTTTATGCTGCCCATTTGGTATGGTTGGATAAATCTTCTTGAGACTTTTCCAAGATATAAAGATGGTTAATTTTGGCATCAAAATGAAGAAGTTATATCTTTCCAAAGTTTGATCGAAAATCTACAAAAATGGAAGGTAATGAACAGTAGCAATTTTTTAATCCTACTCAGATTTGTTGATGTTCCAAACACATCTTAGAAATTAATGTTATAAAATTTGACAACACAGATGAACTCAGAACATAAAAATTAGTCAAAAGAATGAATTGAAAATCTTTTTTTAGGGCACACACACGCCGCATTTGCATGTGGGGCACGTTTAACTAAGAAAAAACAGCAACTTGGTCGCAATTCTGAAAATTGCAGATTGGTCTATGAAATATTCTTGATTTTTGGTATAATTAAATTTTATTTAACGAATTAAAATAAATTTGTAAAAAGCGTTAAAAATATCTTTTAACTTGATTAAATTTTTATTTTTTTATAAAATCAAGAATATTTATTAAGTGGTATATTTCAAGTGAGTTAATTTTTGTGATACTCTTGAATTTTGGATATTGATGAACACTCAAAAAAATATTTAAAATACCACTTTTTCTACGTTCATGAGTTGTGTCGGTCGTGTGATCCATTATGACATATTTTCATTTTGTGCTAAATCAGATATGGCTGGAGCTATGCGTACTTTTATCATCTTTAGAGGAGACGCTAGAAAATCATAGGTTGTGGAACGTATTGAAAAACTACATGCTTATCAAAACTATGAAATGGGCTAACGACATAACCTGGTACAACACATAAAACACCTTGAGGCAATGCATCTAGAAGTGATGCATTTGGGAAAGTATATAAGTGAGGCTGAGCAAACGTATCATCTAATAAGAACACTTCTTAGTCATTGGCATGATATTGCGATTGAAATTCTAGATAAGTCACCTCATCTGGCTTAAAACTAATTTCGATGAGGAAATGGGAAAAAGAAAACTAGAATATTAAGAAAATCAATCCATCTTTGTACATTTAGTAGTAGTACGGAATTTGTGACTTCATCAATTGTTGTACAATATCAATGTAAAGCTCTTCTTATGTCTAGTAGTTGCATAGAAGAGTATAACGTGATAACATCTAAATATTTAACATATTTTGATTAATATAAGTATGTTGATCGTTATTTTTCTATGAATGTATCTTCTTCTTCTAAAGGTTTGAATGTTGATACATGTATGGCATGCTAGATTATGATATATTGGGCAAGAGGGAATGAATAGCTTAGCTAGAAAAAGCTTGCTAGGTTTAATTTCTATGGTTCCATTACCTACTTGTGAACATTGCCTAATCATAAAACATTATGAAAGCCATTCGGAAAAGCTTTAAGAACCGAATTTCTATTACAGTTAGTCCAAACAGATATATGTGACCATATAAATGCGAGGGCAAGAAATGGAGCCTCTTATTTCATTGCTTTTATAGATGATTTCACAAGATATAGTTATTTTTATTTGATTTCTCATAAGTCGAGGTATTAGAATGCTTTAGAAGATATTTAAATGTAGTAGAAAATCAAATAGATAGAAATGTGAAAGCCCTATGAACTGACCAAGGGCTTGAATATCTATCCAAAGAGTTCAAAGAAATATGTAATGATGAGGAAATCATTAGATAGTTAATTATTCCTAATATACCACAACAAAATGGTGTTGTTGAAAAGGGAGATAGAATGTTGCTAGAATGGTGAGGTCATGATGGCACATGCTAACTTACCAATGTCCTATTGGGAAGATGCTTCATTAACTGTGAAAAATAGAGTTCCTTCTAAATTGATACCTACTACACCATATCAACTTTGGACAAATAGATCCCCTAATTTGAGTTATCTTAGATCTTAGGGATCAGTTGCCTATATCCATGATTCATCAAGAAAGTTAAGAAAATTGGGTTCACGAGACAAAAAAATGTATCTTTATAAGATACTCAGACTAGTCCAAAAGGTTATGTGTTCATAGGTAAAAATCAGGATGTGACTATAACTGAGATAGAGTCATGTGATGTGACATTTCTTGATAGTGATTTTCCTAGCATGAGAGAAATGAAGGAAGAGCCTTTGTTTGAAATAGATGATAGAGTTCTATTTGATGAATCAGCTAAGGTGTAAGAAGAAGTACTTCCACCTATTGATTCAAGTAGGAACAATTTATCTTCAAGTGAAAGTGTCAAATAGGAGCTTTCACTTCGTAAGAGTACTAGAAAACGTATTGCTCAATCATCATTTCGAGATTGAATAGCAAGTTTTCTAGTATCTCCAAAAGACGATAAAGAACCAAATTTAGTACAAAAAGCTCTATCATACCCTTCTAAGGAAAAGTTGAAGAATATAATGGAAGAAAAAATGGAGTTTATGAAGTGCAATCAAATTTGAGATTTGGTTGATCTTCCGACTGGAATGAAAGCTATTGGGAACAAGTGAGTTCTCAAAATAAAGCAAAGAGCTAACGGGACTATAGAGAGGTATAATGCTCGTTTGTAGGAAAGGGTTATACTCAATAGGAGGGTATGGATTATGAAGAGACATTGTCACCGGTACTGATTTACTTCAATTCGCCTACTCTTAGCCATAGTGGCACGTTTAGATTTAGAATTATATCAAATGGACGTAAAGACCATCTTTCTCAATGAAGAATTGGATGATGAAATCTACATGTAACAATCAACAAGTTTCATTAAAATAGACTAAGAGAATAAAGTTTGTAAATTGAAAAGATCAATTTATGGCCTAAAGCAGTCTTCTAGACAATTGTACTCGAGATTTGACAAAGCGTTTATCTCGTACAATTTTGTCATGATTGACGAAAATTACTATATTTATTTGAAAATGTCCAATGAAAAATTTGTAATATTTTCTCTCTACGTAAATGATATTTTATTGGTTTGGAATGACAAGGAGTATGTTAAAACCATTAAAAATGGTTGTCCTCATCAAAATGAAGGTCATGGATGAAATAGATTACATATTAGGTGTTTAAATCTATAGAGATCGTTCCAAAAGACTTCTTGCTCTGTCACAAGAGCTTTATATAAAAAAGATTCTTGAACGTCTCAAAAAAACAAATTGCAACACCATTGACACTCATGTATCAAAAGGTGATACTCTTTTAAGTCTTTTCATGTGTCCTAAAGCTCTTAGGCCCTGTTTGAAATAAAAAAAAATTCCATTTTCCAACTTTTGTCTTGTTTGATACCATAAATTTTCCATGGAATTGGTTTTCCCAAAATGGCTCTCACGTGCACATTTTCTAGGAAATCATTGAATTGATTTTCCCACCATTTTGGTGGGAAATTGGAATTCTAGTTTTTTTTTTTTTTTCTTTGGCAATTGGAACAAATTTTATATCCAATTGTTAAAAAAAAATTCACTTTAATGGACAATTTCCATGTAAAACAAAGTCAAACGAACACTAAACTTTGATTAAAAAATGATTTTCTAGGAATTTTTTTATTTTTTATTTTTTATTTTTGGAAATGAAAACAAATTTTATAACCAATTGTGGAAAAAATTATCACTTTAATGGACAATTTCCACGTAAAACAAAGCCAAACGTGAACAAGAAAATCCAAAATTTCAAAAAAATTTCGGGTGAAAAATTATAACAATTAAACACAAAATTTTATAACCAATTATGAAAAAAATAATCACTTTAATGGACAATTTCCATATAAAACATAGCCAAATGAACACAAAAAGATTAAAAAATTTAAAATTTTTCCGAGTGGAAAATTATTCCAATCAAATACACTTCATTAACAATTCCCTGAAAAACAAGTTCTAGGCAATTATTTTCTCTGGAATTCATTTTCTTTCCACTTATTTTCTACCCTTGCAATCAAACGAACCCTTAAGGAAAACGAAAAAAAATGTCTAGAGTACCATATACTAGTGTAGTTAGGAGCTTGATGTACACTATGTTGTGTACTCATCCCGACATTTGTTATATCGTTGGTCTGGTCAGTAGGTATCAATCTAATCTTGAAAGAGAGCATTGGAAATCTATTAAGAGGATATTAAGATACCTGAAAAGTACTGCTATTTATTCCTTATGTTATCAAGTGAATGATTTGTGCTTAAAAAGATTCACAAATTTTGATTGGAGTGGAGACCTAGATGAGTGTAAATCAACTTCGGGAATATACATTCTTGCGAAATAATGGCGTCATCTCTTGGAGTAGCAAGAAACAGACATGCATGTCCTTGTTTATAATAGAAGTGGAATTCGTAGTATGTGCTTCAGCAGTACATGAAACTTTTTTGTTAAGGAGATTCTTTCAGCATCTAAGTCCTTGGTGGTGATGTGGGACCTATATTGATTTACTGTAATAGTCAGACAGCTATTGCATATACAAATTATCCCAAGTATCACAACAGAACCAAATACATTGATATAAAATATAATTTTGTAAGAGATATCATAGGAAACAAACAAGTGAGTTTGCAATATATTTATACTCACCAAATGGCAGCTAATCCATTTACTAAACCTATCCCTAGAGATGTCTTTATAAATCATGTAAAATCTCTGGGATTGTGTATAATTTGAATCATGTACTATAAACTTTTTATATAAATTCATTAATGAACAATGTTTTGAGTTTATATGTTTAAGAGTAATCCTTTGTTGTGATTACTAAATTATTATTTTATATGTACACATAAAGTATGTCAAACAAGTTAAGATTGATTCACTGACATGAATAATCGCTTCAGATACTTTGAAGTATGCTGAGATAAGACGGTGTGATCATATTGTATACATGATCTAATTGCCTTGATGAGATTACAACAAGCAATCGAAATGATTTTTGCCATCTATTAAACATGTTTTATAATCACATTGAGTTCTCGATTGAGATTGCCTAGATAAATAAATATAGGAGAACTTGAGTTAGATATCGAGGATATCTGAACTAAGATCTATAAGATGTATTTAATTTGCAAAATGAACATATGCCCTAAAAAATGGAGAAAGTACCGTAACACGTGTATCATACCAAGTACGTTTTAACGATCAATGAGAAATGAAAGAATGGATCTCTGCTTTTTCATTGTATGACTCTTTGATGCACATATGACCTTACTTATATACCCTTATGACTTTTGATTGTTTCTCAAAATTTTATTTCATTGTTACTAGTTTAGCATGTTGTTAATAACTATGGTTGATTCGATTTGATGTGATATGTCTAGAAAAGGAACTGAATTGAAATTAAGAGATTCAAGTAGAAAATGACTGTTTTTCTAACACCTCACTTTTATTCACCAGCCGAATAATTATGTAAACTTTTTGAGGTTTGTGACACAATTGTGAAACAATAAAGATGGGGAAGTTGAGTATGTTCTTTGATTAATTGAGGAATCAAAAATATATGAACGGATGTTACAAAATATGTCTGGGGTATAGTGAAAAATATAATTCCACTTGTAAAGTATTTATATATCCCTAACATTGTATAGTGTTTGTGCTCTTAAACTAAATCGATGATTGCATAATCCATTTGTCTGTATGATCTTGAAGATGATACAAATATAATTGATATTATGTCCTCGGTTTGACTCCCATTAAAATTTTAATACATTTTTATCTTTCTTCTTTTCAACTATACATTCTTCAATAAAATAATATTATACGTAAATTTAAAACTTTTCTTTCTTTTTTGACTACACATTCTCCCAAAAATTATTATTCCAAAATACATTATTTCTAAAAACCTCATTATAATGGGGGCCGAACAAGGACTATATTAGAATCAGGTCACGCTCATCATATGCAAGTGGAAGATGTTGGTTAAAACAGGTCGTTCATGTGGGTTGACCCAACCCGATTTGCATAGAATGGATTTTGGAGAGAGGAGTTGAGTTTTAAGTTTGAAGTTTAACCTCCTACCACCCACAACCTCCATATAACTTTCATTACACCAAAACCAAAAAGAATGCATGCAAAATCCGGATATAGACAGTGGTGTGAAAATACATATGGGTAGTGATTTGATTTTGCAAGATTAAGATCTCATAATTGGTTCTTGAATTGTGGATATCAAACTCCTTCCATTGTGATTGAGTTTCTAACCAAAAGAAGAGTGCTTGATAGTGTAGAAAGCTAGTAATAACGGCAAGTGATTCAACATCTTGTTTTTTGGGATTTCAAGTAAGTTCTATGAGTTCGAATTCGATTTTAAGAATGCAAATACGTTTTACACTTCTTATCAAACCCAGATAAAGTCATGCACGGCCATTATCAAAAAAAAAAAAAATCTTAGCCTTAAGACCCTGAACATAAACAAATAAACTACAAAAACAAGGGCTAGGAATTTGGGCAAATGAAACTAGAAATTGAATTTAGGTTGAATATGGATCGTTAAAATTATAAATTTGAATTTATTTCATTAGACGACAAGATATGGGTGGGTATATGTGTAATTGGGCATTAGGTTGGAGCCTGGGTAAACTAATTTAAAGTTGGGTTGGACTTCAATTAATTTTGTAATCATCCCGCCACAAGTAAATATATCACATACAGATCACAAACAATTAATCATGATATTCAAATCATGCAGGCGATAGCAGATCGTAACATCATAGTTATTCGAAATATTGCTGAAATATTCACAAGTCACTACAGAGATATGGGGAAATGATTTTGGCAGCAAATCGAGGCATTTTCTATCATCTCTGGCACACCATTTTCTATCCTTCTTCTCCATATTTTTTCTTTAAACAAACCGAAAAACTCGACAAAACAGCATTTGGGTCATCGATTTTCGGTTGAACTGATCGGTTTACCAAAATTTCACCGATTTTTATATTTTCAGTTCCTAGGACACGCACAAACCATTCTCGATTTATTCAGTCGAACCGAGCAGGCCAGTTTGGTTTTCATTACATTACTAAAAACTATAAAATCATAAAATCAAAATCGATACTACTAGTTTGGGTCCAGACATGGATCCATCAAATTTGAACCGAACCAAATGTTTGAATTCATGTTTCAATAGTTAAAAACATTATGAAATGAAAATGTGTCGACCCTAATATTTTGTGTTGTGTGTGATTTCTACACCTATTCGAATTGTCAAAAGTGGATATTTGATCGTCAATTTGATAAACTTATGATTTAATTTATTTAAATATTGATAGTATAGGATAACTCAAGTTTGAATGTCTTCTGATGAAGAGAAGTGAAAATTGGCCAAAGAATGGCCAAAAGGAAGAATTATAAAGTTCGAGGACTAAATTGAAAATTTTGAAAAGTTAATTCGGACCCTGGAATGATCATTTAAGATTTAATGGATTAAATTGGAAGATGAAGGATCAATGTTTCATGTAGGAAGGACTCACTTTTGACAAGAGACAAAATTCGAGGACCAAAATGAATAAATTACAAAAGAGGGGGATACAATCGAAACCCACGAAGGGATACTATTGCAAAGCCCTGTTTCGATGAAGCGAAAAACGAATACCCACGTGAACGCAGGCCATTGGGCTTTGCGATCGCACTGCAGTAAAATGACAAATTTGAATAGTTTTTTTTTTCTTCAAATCTTTTTGGAACATAGATTTCTATTTAAATATTGGCTCTATATACCTTTATCCAGCAATTAAGTAGAGCTAGAAATCAATAGGCAAGATACACAAAATTCATTCTTTGAAGATTATTTCTTGGATTTTTGGTAAAGAAGAAGGTGCAACGGGAGATTGATAAACGTGATTTGAAGAGCTTTAAGAATTCGTGGTTTTACCTCTTTTACTTCATATAAATCAAATTCGGGTGACAGTCTCATTATTCCATCATGATTTCTTGTAATTTCATAAGGCTTGGCTAATTTTCTAGTCACGAGGACATGCCACCATAGTAGAACCTTCGAGCTCCAAGTCCAACGTCATCACAGTGATGATCAATCGGATACATATATAAATTTTATTTTTATTTTAAAAAAATGCTACTTCAATGAATTAACCAAGCATCAAGCTCTATTTTTTGTTCTGTTCAATTAACTTTAAAATTACTAGGTTTTTTTTTTTTTTTTTTTACTAATTTCGGTTATAAAACTAAGAGAATGAAAGAAATATAAGAAAGTAATAGAGTGAGTCAATAGACTTGTGTATAATATTTCATTTTAACAATGCCCCCTATCTCTAGGATTTCAAGATGAGTTATAATCTAAGTATGTGATAAGACTAAATAGTTATTAACTCCTCCTTTGATAACTATTAACATAATAACTGCATCGTTAAAAACCTAGTTTGACAAAAATCAATGGGATAAAATTACCAAACTCCTAGCCCAACCCTAGATCCACTCTAAGATCATTTTTCAAACCTGCTCCCATTTCGA
>CAIGRT010215619.1:0-12447 GCA_903798405.1 Fraxinus platypoda
GTTAAAATTTAAAGTAACTTTATTGGTTTGTATGTGGAATATTTTATTGAGTGAATATGTGGTTGAGATTGTTTACTGTAGAAAACAATGTTTGTAAAAATGGTAGACAAACATGGGCTAAGATTATCACAATCTCGAGTTTTGAAAAAATACGATGAGCTAAAAGTATTAGGTTTCCATGAATTCACCATAGCTTATTTAGTTTATAATTGTACTTGTCTCCCTTCAATGAAATTTCATTCCTGTTGATGGTCGAATTTCTAAAGCATTATTTGATGATCTCTCGAGAGCAAAATCAAATCTACTCTAAAGAGGGAACCCACTATATTTCTATATGAATTTCAACAAGTTAGAGTGCATTAAGATCCAAAGAAACTCACTTATTAGATCGCACAAATAGTAAAAGTATATCTCTAGCTTCTACCAAATCCATGGTGTTTATTGCAAGTGCTAAGCAAGCAAATCATCTTTTATTTTCAAAGCAAACACACAAATCATTCATAGATTGGCCAAAAATATGAACGTAAAATGAAATATATTATAATAACTCGACGTATACTCAATTTCAACGTCAAAAACGTAGTAATTAAAATTAAATCATTAAAAGCTAACTTTCATTGTGACATCCTAACAATGGAAAATTTAGAGTAACATATTTGTAGTAAACAAACACAAAAAAATTGAGAACATCACCAGAGTAAAATAAAGAGAAATATGGAGAATTCAAGCTTGAACTTCAAAACTCCTCCTTAGTCTTTCTCCTGTTGTCCTTTTCCCTTCAACCTTAGGTAAAAATTGTAACTTTCTCCCAGATTGCTTCTCCCTTCTTCAAGTCTTTTAGTTAGGTATTTATTAGTGTCTCTATTCACCTAGAAATTCGTACCACCAAAATTCCCAGATGCCCTTAAATTTCAGCAATTCCCCTTGTACATTAAATTGTGGCCAGAATTTTTATTTTTATTTTTTTTATTTTGCCATTGTCCAATAGAAAATTGACAAGTGTTATCTGTAATTCTGGCACCACTTTTTCTGTACAAATAGCAACTTTCACAAAATATGCCCTAATCCGATTCAGGGCTTTTTAATTCCATATGGACAAAATTCTTGCTCCCTGATATTGGTCCCTACGAAAAACTTCAGAGAGACCTGTTTAAATTTCGTAGGGAAAAAAATTTTACCCTCCGATTTTTGTCCCTACGAAAATGGTCAGAGATGAGGCTTTCTATTACTCCAGTTTTCGTCCCTACCATGGAACGAAATTTCTTAAGAAAATATTCCGTATTCTACTACATTTTTCTTCCTTTGCATCTCCACGAGGTCGTCTTTCGCCAACCGTTTCCTTCTCAAGTTGATTAACACCATCAAAAAGTGTCTTTTTGTCATCACTTTTGCCCTAAAAGTGTTGGGTTTATCCTGAGCAAGAAAATAACACTTCATTATATTAGGATTATATTAGTTAAATAATATCAAAAAATTCCTAACATTATTACAAAGTCACATGCAATGCATATGTGTTCAAAGTCTAATACAAATTTGTTGGAATTTGGGTGTAACCCGAATTCATTTGTGGAAATATTCGAAGTATTGAAAAATTCTAATTGAAGTGCACGTCAAGGAGAATTCAAATTTGGAATGCTATTGGAGTTCTATATCAAGTTAAAGTTTTATTTTAGATGTCCATTGGGAATTGAAAATTGGTATTGGACTTGAAGAAAAGTTCGGAATTGAGAAAAACACATTTTGGAATCAATTGGAGGATTTTTGCCGCGATGCTGTTTTATTAACAGCAAGCTGGCGCTTAGGCACCCGGGGTGTAGCGCCCCGGCGCTATCGCACTGTTCCGTTTTTCCGATTTTTTCTCTCATATTTCGTTTTGGACTCGATTTTTTGGCATCATACATCAGCAACTTTACAAAGAGGGTTTGGACGTCCCTTACATTTTCCCTATAAATATTAGGCTATTCTATACAATTTTAAAAGTGTGAGAAAATAAATTACTAGAATTATAAGATCCATTGTAATTTTATCTCTTCTCTGACATAAGTGTATTACAAGATTTAAAAAAATGTAATGCTAAAATTATAGGATCAAAATTGCAAAATCTATTGTGTTCTTAGGCCAATCAGTGAATCAACCATTGAATTTGGCCGATGATAAAGTAACATAAATCGTTCATATACATAAACCCACATTATACTGTTACTGTCTAACTTCGAGAGAGACGGATGGTTCTTTTTTTTTTTTAGGCAATTTTATTTTGAATCTCAGTTTACTCGTCTTATCGTAACCAGTTTTTGTCCTCTTGCCAATCTCACATGTTATTGTATTGATAAATTTGGTCCTCTTGCCAGACCTTAGGTATTTGTATTTGTTTGCACCGGTCACAGGTGTCTAGCATATTAAGCCCCTGCTTGAACTCTATTATAATTAGATTTTTGAGAAAAATGTATTTTGTAATAGTGATTTTTTGAAGAATATGTTAAAAATAAAGAAAATTTTTTATTTATATATATTATTATTTTATTAAAAAATATGTAGTCGAAAAAAAAAAAGGGAAAAATGCATTATCAAATTAATGGAGCTCAAACAAAGGCTAAGACTTGGAGTCTCATCTTAAAATGTCAACCTTATTAAGAAAAGTAACACAAGTCCCTATATGTTGGTCTGCATTTTCATCTTTATTCAATGTGAGATTTATCTCTTAACATGGCATACATTCCTCCCTTTTTTGTATGTGGGCATATACATATTTGTATGATAGCTTTTAATTGAATAATTGATTAGTCTCTGTTTGGTAGACATTAAAATCAGATTTTTAATAGATTTTAAGAAAAATGATGAAATGTATGGTTGAAAAGTTGTGGGTCTCCTTAAATATGTAATTAAAATTTTAACTTTGACTTAGATAAAAATCTACAACCAAACAGCTCTTCGACTCCCTTATCAACTATGAACAGTACTACATGACCAGCTTTTAAATTCTAAGAAGCTGCTATGATGAAATTGTTTGACTCAATTTGGCTTTTTTACCCTATATCATAGGGTAGAACGATGACCGACACAAAAAGGGTGGTTGTGATCTCACAAGAGGACCAACAAGGATAATACAGAATATTCACCTATATATACTCGGTAATTTTATAAATCAAGAGGCGATGAATAGTACGGCCCTTTTGGGGCAAATTTGCGATCAGTACCTCATCTAAGCCCTCACTCTAGAAAATTTATGAGTACTTTGGCCGTGGGCTAGACACACAACTCCGATGCAGCCTACCTTTACAAGCAGCCTGTTTCAGGTCATGTCGAAGCCCAAGTGAAACCTGAAGCATATCGAGCGCTCTCGAGCTTGGGCGATCTGAGTCCCACTTGTACACGTGAAAAAGAGACCAAGAGCAGCACTTTTTCCAGGAAAGGAACATAATAGTAATTAGTACACATCAATCGTCGAGTGGATCTAGGATGGGATATTGATTAGGTATTGTCTAAAGTTTCCTATGATATTTCCTAGTCATGTGGGCCTTGTTCCTTGTTCATTTTCCTAGTGCAATACTATACAACCAGTTATTTTACTAAACAATCTGTATTACTGTTTTCTTGAAATTTGATTGCATTTAAATAGAATTAATGAAAATCTATTAAATAGTAAAAAATATTTCTTTCTAGAAAAGTAAAAAATAATGAAGAAAAGGCTTTGGAGACTAGAATTTTAAGATATACCGTGTATGGTTATTTTGTCATGTGTTTGGTTCATGTAAGAGAATGCACAGCTTGAATATTTGATAGGTTAAACTTAAACACTCTACGTCCTACATGTTCTTGCCCAGAGCTAAATATTTCATTGGTTGTTCTCTTAATACATTTTCGATACTTCATGACATCACTTCTTCTTATCAAATGAGAAGACACAAACACGTTTTTTGATACTTCGTCACATTACATATTGGCATCTGGTTTATTTACAGTTGCAACATAAACACGTTGATTATTATGTTCTCCCTTGGCCTTTACTTCCATTTTTTTCATTGTTTATTCCTAAAAAGGCCTTTACTTCCATTTTTTCATTGTTTATTCAAAAAAAGTTACTTTACGAAGATTATATTCCCTTCAAGACAAGAAACCATAGAACCACTTTTTATTCATAACACCTATCACATAGTATTAGAGAGTAATCATGGCCCTAATCAATTATGATGTTATAAGTTTAGCAAATTATGACTATTTGTATGGAACAAATTATTATGTTTGGATCTCTCTCTTTTTTTCTCGTGGCCGTGTGTGCATGCGTGCAAAATACATAAATCATTAATCTCAACTTTTTAGTGCTTTGTCGCACAAATGTTTGACATTGCGTAAAATGAAATGAGTGTGTTTTGTTTGCTTCCAACATATAATGAACCCATTGTGCAATACAAGTCCAAAATCAATCGAGTGCATTCTTTTTGGCTTGTGGGCATAAAGACAAATATGGTAACTTTATTAAAATATGATAAGAAATACTCTCAATCCAACACCTAACACCTAACTATGTATCAAAGATAGTGAAAGACTAAGAGTCCATTTGATTGCAAAAGTGGAATTTGAGTGGAAAGAAAATGAATTTCAGGAAATTGAATTGCCTAGAATTGTTTTCTTAAGAATTGTCAATTAATTGTGTTTGATTAGTATAATTTTCCACGTGAAAAATATTAAAATTTTAGATCTTTTGATATTCATTTAACTTTGTTTTACATGAAAATTGTCCATTAAAGGGATAGAATTTATTACAATTGGAAATAAAATTTGTTTACATTGTCAAAAAATTAAAAAAAAAAGGAGTAAACTGAAAAATCAATTCCCACCAAATTGATTTTCCACAAAATCATTGAATTGGCATGTGTGAGACAAAAGCAAGAAAATGATGCCAATCAAACACTCATTTTGGAAAAAGATGGAATTTCATGGAAAAAATGGCAGGCCCTAATTCATAGACAACTTTATTCCTATATGAAAAAAAAAATAATAATAATAATAAAAATATGCCCACTGGCAAACTAACTCCTCCATCACCTAGTTGGATACCCTTAAGAATTGTTTCTAACATCCCCATTGCCTCCTTCGCAAGCCATGAAGTCCAAGTTAAATAATAAAATCAGAATTCCCCAACACCCCTTACAATTTTGTGGGAAGGAAAAATAATAATAATAAAAATAAAAATAAAAAATTCTGAAGGAAACCAGAAAAGTTAAGTTTGGGAAATGTTCCATTCTACACAGCTGTTGTAAATCAAGTAAATAAACACACCTACAAAACAGCAACTGTAATTTCGTGTTAGACCGCCTGAATAAGTAAAAAAATGTCACTCGATGAGTAATTAACTTGAGATCATCTAGAGTGTAAATAAAAAACTGAGATCATTAGAGCTTAAAGCCACCAGCATAAGCAGAATCAAGTGAAATTGATAGCTTATGTTCGCTATATAAACATATATATAGGGTCTGTTTATCATACTGCAGAGAAAACAGGCAAGAAGACAAACTAAAGTGAAAAAATAATCATATTCCGGTAGGCAGGTAAAGCAAAAAGAAAAATTAAAACGAAACCATCAAAGCCAAAACTTTGATCTCCGCGTCATGTCAAAATGCATAAACAGAAACAGCATTGTGGCCACTGTACAAACCAATTCATTAATTTCAACACATCTGAATTGCGAGACCATACAACAATTTGGTACATATACCATGAGTGCGAAAATTTTAATCTAAATGGGCATTAAATAGGCGTCTAAAACTTTGGAATGGAAGCCCTTGGATTTGAGATCTCGTTTCTATTGGTGAAATTCAAGCCTCAAGGGACAGTTGGCATTTATGCAGCTGGAACCTTTTTCCCATCCTCAATAAAGAAAATTGCAGCCTCCGGGACCTAAAAACCCAGAAAAGACTTAAGACCTTAGATCATTCCACAACTGGAATAAATCCAAAAAAACATGCATCAAACATGCCATTCGGGATTTTGAACTAAAGCCTTAACCCTATAAAAATAAATTAAAAAAATGCAACTCAAACATATTTAGGTCTTATAGTCCATGTGCTTCACACCAGTTTCAATACTACTTCAAATGCATTAATAAACTTAAAAACAGTCGTGCATTAAAACCCCCACAAATTACCACAGGATAAAGACCATGTCCAGGGAGTCTCCGGTTCTGATTCAATATATTATCAGTTATAAGATTAAACTGATGGAGAAGAATTCTACTAAGCATTCTAAGAAACAAATATTGGCATGCATATTGAAGCCCAGTTGTAGTCCCAGATCATCTACAACGGAAGTTAACAATGTGAAAGAAGATGACACAAAGTATTAGGAAAAATTCGACTTTGACATGGCTAATTCCTTAGAATACGATTATATATGAAACAGCAGGACCACATGCTTTAAGCTTCATCAAAGCGTTCACTAAGATTTATCATACAACAAGTGATTAGACAAACAAATGCACATAGATTATAAAATGCATACCCATAGATAAACACGCATACAAATAAATCACAGCACTAGGAAAACTATGTGGACATACAGAAATGCATGCCACGTTGTCATCAGTAACTGTTGTCGGCATTCTTGGTCCAACTGAAGGTGGCCTAATATAATTATTGTCCTAGATAGGATCATTTGGCATTTCCCGTTAGTGCTCCATACCTCCCTCCGCTCCTCCCTCAAAAAAAAAATGATATACTGCTGGTTTGACTAGTCAAATTGATCTTTTTGTGAGGGGGCAGGTGGTGGGGATACTACTAGATGCAATTTAGTATATTTTTGCACAACACTTGGCAAGTATCAAATTAGGTAAAGCATAATCAATTAAAATTTTATAATATCAACAAGAAAAATAAGCTCGAACTATAGATTGATCCCAAGAAGCCAGTTTAGCTTTCAACAATAGCAATGTATCAATAACAAAATGCTGGATGGCAAAAAAAAAAGGGGATGGATAGAGCATATGTTTGCGTGTGTTAATTAGTATTTGTTGCACATAAAATCCATGAATGATTTGTCTCCTACGATATTTTTACTCTATTATCAGCTAAAGAAATAGCCTAACTTCTGCTATGTGATCACTGTTTAATTAGAAGAACGTAAGGCAAACAAAAAGAAAAAGGCACATTTGACGAAAATTAAAAGAGAAGAAGAAATGAGATCACATCAGGCCATGTATCTGTAATGAACTCCACAATGTCATATGATATGTCTCCTTGAACATCAATTTGCTCCTTCTCAGTCGGACCCTAGCAGGAATCATCCAGTAGAAAGGAAAATTTAATTACAACATTGGGGGCAATTAGAGGGTAAAAGTTTTAAACCAGCAACACAGCACACCTTAGTAACAGAAGCTCCAGTAGCAAACTTCTTGCCTAGCTTCTTTGATGCATCACTTAGTTTAACCCCTGAAGTTGAAACATAAGAAAACCTAGTCATGATAACATTTGGGATGAGGAGACTACATCAGAAACATAATATATGATTCATAATCAGATGCAACATATTTCTCACCAAAAAGCTCTAGGCCTTTCACAGTGGTGATACATTTCCGTTTGTTTCGAGTCATCTTTTCAATAATAACTTCCTGCTTCTCCTGCAAAACACTTCATAATATTTTTTTGTGCTACCTACAATTGTGCATATGGGTCTGCTATTGAAAAACATAATATTATCACAGAAAGCTAAAGTGCTTTCATATATCACCATCTCAATTATAATAGAAAGCCAAGTAAAAGCTAACATTTTAACAAGAACTTGCAGTTGGGTGTGTGATTTATTACCCCCACTAAGGTAAAAGTGTGTCTAAATGTCTTTTTGAGACCTACAAGCTCAGTAGCTGATCCATACTCTTCATGTCCCTGCGGTAAAGGTAAAACCTAACTGTGGTGCTTTTACCACAACGACGGGAGCTACTGAACCACTAACCTTCAAGGAGGAGTTTAGATGAACTTATCGTCTAGGGATTGATTTTTCCATGCAACACTTGAATATACCAACTTGACTGTTCTACCTTCAATGCAATGCTTGGACAGGCCCCTAATTCTCAAGATCAACTCAAAACACCACCATCCAGAAGCTTTCCGATTGGGTCTTAACATGTCTCAATGGCTCGGAAAAAGGGCACAGGTCAGGAAGGAGTATCATCCATGTGACACTTGAATATACCAATTTTGACATGCTAACTTCAATGCACAGGTAGGACGGCCCCCTGATAATCAAGATCAACTGAAAACAACACCATCTAGAAGCTTTCCCATTTGGTTCATTTCAATGTCTCGGACTAAAGGCACAGGCTGGCAAAGGTCTCTGGAAGCTTAGTCGAAGCTAAACTCATAAATCCAAATGAATAACATCAAATGTTTGCTTCAAGTGCAACTTTTTCATAACTATAAATTTCTAGCCTCTAAATTTCAAACTTTGATGAAATTTTTTTCTGGATAGAGAAATCGAGATGAAGAAAAGGTTGTAATTAAAAAACAAACAAACTAGAAAATTAAAAGTTATTGACTAGACAAAGCGAGGCTGAAACAAATAAGGTATTCCATTCCAACCTATCAATCACACCAGAGTTGTAACGATGACAAATGGCAGAATAGCACAAAATAATCTGTCAAAAATGCTCTTTTACTTCTTTTTTTTTTAGGTCGGTGGGTGGCCGCAAGGAGGGGAGGAATAGAGAATTTCACCTAATGAGCGTCACTTTTAGCTCAGTTCCTAAACCAGAAATTTCAACACAATAATGCAAGTGCTCAGCATGACCTATATTTAATTTCTACTGCATCCATTCTTGAATATTGATTTGTTCACTTCTATAATTCTAATTGTATGAAAAAACTGTGATACTAGCTTTGAACAATAATATAGTATAGAAACAAATTATACGAAGGGGAAAGGAACCAAACATATATGAAAAGATAACAGATGAAAGTCAAGGGGTGGGGAAAGAAAGAATCCAAATTATGCTCTTAATATCCTCATCTCATCCAATTGATTCATAAATTTCATTTTGTAAATATTCAGCATATAAAACTGATTATCAAACATTCAATTTCTTATTAATAATAATACCAAAATGTTTTTGGATGCACAGCCCATAAACTGCACTATACCACAACCATTGTACAAGAAGGGAGCAAGGAATAATTACATTTATATCTCAAGAAAGACTGAATCATGTTGGTTTGTTTATGGTTTATTCACATTACATTCATATATTGGTAAACCCCTCTAAATCAAAGTGTGATCATATAACTTTGGCTCAAGAAATGAATAGTCTTTTATGGCATAGTGAAACAAAGAGAAGAATTGACTTTCTAATCCTATTGCATCAGTTCACAATGTATCGACCTTCCACTACTTGAAAGCATCAAATCTTACACAAAATTTAGGCCAGCGTCTTTTTAGGTGTAAAAGAACATATCATATGTTGGACAGGTTTAGAAATACAGTTGGTTAAACCACTTTCAGCAAAATTCCAACTTTGTATTGTTCCAACCTAGTCACTAAAATATTGTTCTGTTTCGATTTAAACACTCCATCCAACTCTGTTTAATAAACTAACAGAAATGTTTAGGTGGAGCATAAAATAAGCTGCAGCCATTGATGTCTCTTGTCATGCCATGTGTAAGAAATCATTTTATTTAATTCTGTTTAGTAATTGTGAATTTGAAAAAAGAAAATGTGAAATGGTTTAGGGTCAGCAAAAAAATTGATTGAGATATACCATGACATTTTTAAGAGATTTCAACTGTGGGTGTGGTTTTCCATGTCTTCTTATACACAAAAGTGAAACAAAGTTAATCATCCAGATCTCTTGAAAAGATCATAGTCGGAACTGAAGCGTTTTCCATTCATGAGACGAGACATAAGCCTTTATGCATTTTGAAGCGTAGCCTCACCGTAAACCAAAAAAAAAAAGTCAAAATATTTAAAATGCAAAATAAGCTCAAAGATAATCTTCAAAATTCATAATAGAACAAGTTATAGTGTACAAACAGACAAAAAGAAAAATTTATAACGTAACAAAAAAATATATTATTTTAGTTGGTAGGGCCCCAAAGTGGGCAGGGGACTATTCCCAAAAATCAATCAATCAGAATTTCTATGTTCTGTGAGTTCACACCTAAGCAAAGTAAATAAGTCTCAAGAGTTGAGTAGCGCACGTCATACAAGCCTTGAGGCGGGACTGTGAGGCGTACGCCTCCAAAAACTACCTCACAATTAACACCTTGAGGCCTTTATTGCTCACGTCACTCTGAGTTGGGCCTCAATTGGTTTGTTTTAAACCATGGAATAGGTGGATGACATATAAAAAGCAAATTATTTTGACACATCAAAGTAACCCTATTGGACACCTTTATCAGAAATACCTTAAAGAAAAATATCTTTATGTTTCAATGGAGGGTATATAATTTTCCTGTTGACAAAAAATAGGGTGAATGGGTGGAGTTGTAGCAAAAAAAGAAAAAGAAAGAAAAAAGAGTAGACAAATATTAAAATGGGGGCAATCTTTATTATTTTTGCAATGAAAACAAAGAAAAGGGGAAGTCAGGATCTAAGATATCCATGGAACCAAAAATCTACTACAGGAAGCACATCCACAGCAGGGAACCAGCAACAAGGCTGCTTGCATGAGAAGCTTGAGGATAAAAAAAAGGTGAAGACTAGGGAATAGAAAAGAAACTAATTTCTGCGGAAGGCGTAAAAATGAAATAAAGCAGAACCTAATTTTACCATCCCAGGCGCGAGCCAATCTAATTTTAACTTGCCCATTACTTAAAGTTGTTTTAATCATAAAATTGTGTTTGAACTTCTAAATTTTGAGAACGCACTTCTGTGCTTGTGGCCAGCAGCCTTCCAACACATCATTCTAACAAACAATCCTTTTGCCAAGTAATACCCTTTTGCACTTTTGTTAAATGGTCAAAGATCACAAGTGTTTCTAACCCTATGTTGGTAAGTTGAGTCAGTGTTGGTAATATTATGGAAACAAGCAATAAAATTACGTAACATGGCATAACTGAATTTTTGCAAAGGAGATAGTTCAATATAAGTCTAAGGGTACAAAAACAGATTCTCAAGAATTCTCACCTTCTTTTTAATCTTTCCACCGGGTAGACGTTTTACTTCTTCCTCCTTAGGTTTAGAAGAACCTACTGCAAAAAATGGAGAAATAAACCAAGAAAGATGGTCATTTAAGTTATTGAAATAGAAGCAAAATTTAGACAGAATCCCAAAGATGAAACAAGAGTATATAATGCTAATTGATGTTCAAAACATAAAATGATTGGTCTGTGAATCCAACAGCCAAGATTAATGATATCAAATACAAGCATATCACGACTGGATTAAAAATCTAATGAAACTGCACTTCTGCAATTCAGTTCATTCCTGGAGTAAATTTTTGACACACAACATAACAAGAGATTAATAAAGAACTGCAATTTTGATTTATTATACTATTCAACTCTAAATTCTTTCATAAACATTAGCAATCAGAACAAATTTAATACTGAAAACATAGCATATAGAAACAAAAAATATAATACCGCGATAGAATGTATTCTACATACATCTGTGCGTATTTGTGCGTGTTTAGGTATGCATATATTACCGCCAGTGATTGAAGTGGACTGAAGCTGATCAGATACTTTATCAGCGTCTTTCACATCAGCCTCTGAAAATCAAACAACAATAAATGGAATATCAAATTCAGAATGACCAAATCAGAAGCGCCTTGTGTCTACAAAAGGGATAGAGTTAGGGTTTCAGGGCAACCTTTTAGAAGATCGGGGTAGAGATTTGGTGCGTTCTGGATCAACCATGGTTTGCACTTCTCGAAATCAGGCCCAAACTCGCAGTACTCCGCCGGTAATCCGCACTCTCCGCAGTATAAAACTCGAACAGGCTGGGGCTTCTCCGCCATTAGTTATGAATTCACTCGCCCTCGCTCTGTATCTATGTTCGTGGTCGGTTATGAAAGTATAGAAACCGAGTGTCAAATGTTTAGGTCGAATAATGTGACAGACAGAATCCTACCATATGTAAAAGAGGCTAAGCAAATTTACTATTCATAACCTGTTCACAGGTGGTGCAGCGGTTTCAAGGGTGACTCTGAAGACATCTCTCGCGGACGTCAAAGGTTCGAGTCTTCCTGTGTGGTTTTTCTGTGTTTGGTTAATTTTTTCCAAATCCTAATCCTAATCCTACAAAAGAGGCAGTTTTTTCCACCGCCTCATCTCTTACCAAAACCAATCCAAAGCAAATCAGAAACCCTAGCAATCTCGTTCCCTTCTCCAACCCCGTTCCTCTATTTCGTACTCTAAAAACGCATCATCTTCTTCAGGCTTTCGGCGGTACATAAAGAAGCCGTGGGAAATCGCTGGAGAGTAGTTCACTGTTCGTAACCTGTTCATGGATGAAAACGAC
>CAIGRT010215630.1:0-11540 GCA_903798405.1 Fraxinus platypoda
TAATTTTGCTGTCCTAACAACTCCTGAAAGCGTACTCTTCCCACGAGTTGCCCATTTCCCCAATCCACATGTAAGAATTATGATACACACTTGACACAATCTCGAAGATGGTGTGGTCCAATATTCTTCGAACTAACTAGTCACAAATATAATATACTGCAGAATTAAAATATGAGCCATGCTAGTGGTACATCGAGGTGTACACCCCCCTCACATGGGTAAGGGGTCCACTCTAATATTTTATTCGAGTGGACCCCTCTATGTGAGGGGATGTAGACCTTAATGTATACTTTTTGATGTACATCTAGCATTTTTCTTAAAATATTTATATTAATCGTAGTGAAGTCTCCTTAAGTTGCCATTCGGGAAGATTTTAATTAAGAAAAAAGAATATTACAATAATCATATAAAACAAAGAATTCATATAATCAAACTTATATAGTGGTACCTACTGTAGGATCCAGTTTCAACTATCTCATCTGAAAATCAATTGGTCTCTAACGAGGCAAACTAAACCTTTTATAGTATTCGACCACTATCATTTGAGTGATTCAACTCATGGATTTAAGAGCAGCCTTGTCATTTGCTTCCCTAAAATCCCTCTCTCAACATGAGGCTCTTGTCATTCGAACTCATGACCCTGATTCTGATACAGCTTGAANGAGGCAAACTAAACCTTTTATAGTATTCGACCACTATCATTTGAGTGATTCAACTCATGGATTTAAGAGCAGCCTTGTCATTTGCTTCCCTAAAATCCCTCTCTCAACATGAGGCTCTTGTCATTCGAACTCATGACCCTGATTCTGATACAGCTTGAAGGATCGATTTTTAATTATTTCATCTGAAAATCAATTGATGTTTTGTAATCAATTGGTGTTTTATGACATTCAACCACCATCATCCGAGTTATCCAACACGTGGGCTTGAAAACAAACTTGTTGCTCCCCAACACTTAGCACATAATTGTAAGGGGTAATTAAAACCCGTTTGGCATGGCTTTAGAGAAGTCAAAAGAAGCTTTTGAAAATCAATCCATAGGCATAAAAGCGACACTGTTGCTCCATAACACTTAAACACATAATTGCATATGGTAATTAGCTAGGGGCCTAGGGCCCATACGACATGATTTTAGAGAAGTCAAAATGAGTTTTTGAGAACCAAAAGTTACTTTTGGATTCAATATAATTCCCTCTAAAAGTTCGTTTGAAAGAAAAAAACCTTATAAAAATTAGTTTTTAAATACTATTTTAGAAAATTCTTCTATAGTAAGTAGAAAAAATAGAAATCTTACCAAACAAGCGTTTAATTATAAAACACACAAAATTCTACGTCACATGTTAAAAAGAAGCATTCTTGGATCATGTACATATCATGCATATCATGATTGTTGTTGGTACTAATCGTGAGTGACACACAAATCCATGCCTTCTTTATCATACCAAAAAGACACCATATAATCTATCATCACGCCTCATTTTAGAAAAGATGAAATCTCTAGGTGGTCCTAATATATATTCCTAGCACCTGTTTTCATAGGTTAATTAGTTGTCAATTTTTGAATCACCATTCCAACTATACTTTTGTGAGTCACATTTGATTTTGCTACGCAAATGTCTAAGATGTGCCGTGCGAAATGTAATATTTCATGATAGATTGATAAAGTATTGGATCGAGTTGAATTTGAACCAACATTGACATGTTGTCTACAGAATTTACAGTTGTTCATTACCATCAACCACTCATCATCATCAAGGGAAGAATCCATTTTTGGCTACAAACAAACAATTCACATTGACTTGAAAACTTCAAAAGATTTTTACGAGTTATGCGTTTCATTAAAGTAGAAATAATTAAGTATGAATACGTTAAATACCTAATAATCGATCGGTTGAATAGTATCTCTTTCTAAGAACACGTTTTTTGTTTTTATTTCTTTAACTTAATGATTTATGTGTAGTAGTCATCGACCTGATGATACAGGTGCAAGTCCAGATCAACCGTTGTTATTAGGTGTTACGTTCTATCTATTAAAAAAAAAATAGTATAACAAGACACTCTTCGCCGTGTTTGCTTTGATTCTAAACGAAGTGTTAAAGGTTTGTTTGATAAATAAATGGGTATCCACATGTGGTTACATTGTAATGAGAAGGGCATTGTATTTAAGTGTAGAACTGGAAACCACTACTTTCACTTTCCACCCTCCTTTAAGCCTTCTTTAAAGTCAAACTTCTACGGTCCCAAACCCAAACTCGCAGCTTTTCTATTAACTCTTCAGAATATATAATTTGCCGTCCGATAATGAATGAAGCAACTGAATAGTGCGCCAACTTAATTGAAGTTGAATTTTTCTCTGAGGAGGCTGCCCAACTAACAAATATTTTTTCAGAAGAACATTAATTGGGTACGTACTGCAAAGCGACATTACGAGCCCTTTCATAATAAATATACTATTATTAAATACAAACAATATTAGTTTATTTCTTCTTGCAACTCATAATTTTTCACATTTTCTACCTGATAATGTTTATTAGTTCCAACCATAATTAATTTAAGAATAACGATATTCATCGTATTATCGGTCTGAGTGGTTGTGATGAACATCGTTACTTTAATTTTAGTACTTTATCATATTGGAAATATGGAACAATGACATCCATAATCAATTATGATCATCATCATCATCATCATTTTAATGATAATGTGCCCTCTAATTCATTATCTAATATATATCAAAATGCATCGCAACTTTATTGAATAATGAATAAGGGGATCCGCAATAATCCAAGGTCTTAAATTAATATGATTATCAATGATAATAGATAACATTTGCATCTAATCGGCAAAATGAAGATTTAAACTTATCGTATTCGTAAATATGATAATCACCTTATTAGTTAAAGTAACTTTAATTTTTATCCCACATTCACAATTACTATTTTTATTACCCATATATTTTGTGAGATCTATTATTCTTCGGTATAATCTCATTATAACTTTATCCAAACAAGCTCATAATTTGACAGGATTTTTACTTCTTGTAGAAAAGTTTTAAATAATGTTTTTCTAAAATTTCTTTTAGCTTGACAAAAGATTTTCAAATAACCATCCAAAATATTTAAAAACAACTTCTTAATCCCAGAAAGTTAAGAAGGGTGGTACAATTTTTTTTGTTAACGTAGGAACCCGCAGCCGCCACCCACTAGCGGAGGCTTGACCACCCCGAAGGGGGCGGACGCCCGATCACTGTGAGTTCGTAATAGGTAAACACTGCTCCATGTGCAGTAGCCCACAAACCACACATGAGAGGTAAATCGCACTAGGCAAATCTGGTGCGACAACTCGATTGAGGAAGTGTTGGTAGGGAATTCGAACTCGTGACATTTGGTCCCCGCGTTCAACTGCTCTACTAACTCGGCCACCCCCGAAGGGGTTCACAATAAATAAGTGAAATATAGCCCCTGATTGGTTTAGATAAAAATCTAATTTTTAGTAAGTTTTGATAAAATTGATGAAATATATGATTAAATTAAATGTTGACTCCGTCTTAATTAAATTTGAAACTACTTTTCAAGCTAAACCAAACATGGGCTAATTATTATAGAAAAGAAAAATGTGAATCATTCGAGGCTATTTTAGTAATAATCTTTAAAACGATGTCCACCTTCTTTAACCCCGCACTCTATTTACGTGGCTTTGATCCTCGTCATCCTCATTCATTGAAGTACAGTTGGGTTGGCTCCGCCCGTAACTGCATAACATCTGCATACAAATATATATACGTTTATTATAGACACATATATACATACAGCTCTCTGCACTGCACTTGTATGTAACGATCGAATAATAATCAGTCAAAAATAATGGGCTCATGCTTTTCTCGTGATAATGAATCGACGGCGAAGCAAAGGCAGTCGAAACGAGTGGCGGCGGCGGGAGGTGGTGTTGGGAGCAATCGGTGGACGAGGATTCGTTCGTCGAAGAGAGATGAGAATCGAATTCATGAGCAAGCGTTGGCTGCGGCGATTCTTTTCCAGCAGCAGATGGAGAACGGAGGCGTAGCACCGTTTGACCGGTCCACTTCTTTGAGGTATCCGAGTGGAAACTCGAAGAGGAATCAGACTTTTCCTCGAAGCTCGAGTTCCAGAGCTCGGTCTCTCACTGATCCTTTGCTTCAACCACACCAGCTAGTTAAGCAGGTAAATTCTGAAATTAGCGTTCGTTTTTTCATTTATTTATTTTAATTTGATTTGAAATGACTTGATTCTTTGTTTTTATTGTAATGTTTTGGGTTTTATCCGAATAACTGATAATTTTGGAAATTTTTGCACTCAGTTTTTTTAATTTGAGCTTGAGATAGTTTCGAGAAATTATTATTCGTAATTCCGATATGATTGATCTTTATCAAATAATCAAGAGTCATGCCGTAAAGCTGGAGAATAGGAAACTCCTTTAATCTTTTTGCTGTCAGGTGAAATATTTGTCAATATGTAATTTACTAATTTTTTGTCACCGGTTAATTCTTTTTAATGAGTTAATTTTTGAGGGGGAGAGAGATTATACCTTGAGAAACTTTCATGAAAACCACTATCTGGATCTTCTTTAAATTTTCCATTTAAATGGAAAAACAATATCAATATGTATATAAAGTGTAGTTTGGAAAAAGCATCAGCCTGACTACTAAACAACAAGGGGAGCATTTAATTATAGACGGAGCTAGTATGATATTGGCTCTTGGATAGTCTTCTATTATATACTTTATTCTTTCTTATGCGAGTTCTGTTCGTTTTGCTTTTTCCTGCAATGGAAGTATTTTTATTTACCTTCTTCATACCAGAGCTTACAGATTATACTCCAAGTGTCCAAGTCAGGTATGCGTTTGTTTTTCGTAATTTTCTATTATTGATGAAAGCAATCAAAATGTTTTCCTTTTTTTCTTTTTTAGAAGCTTTTGCTATTAGTTGTCCATTCAGCGGATCAAGTTCAATGTTTTTTATTATCACTTGTCAGTTATTGCGTATTGTCAAAATGCTCAATGCTTAACATGAAACAATCCTAATGTTGAGCGTGGTCCCTTTTTCACACCCAAATAATTATTATACTCAATCACATTTGTGGAGCTAAAATGTAGATTCCTTTTGCCCAGTTTTATGAATTGATTCGAAGATGTAATTGTTCTTATTTTGGCTTTGACTTAAATGTCTACCCACATGTTCTCTTTGATAGGATATCAATGTCGATAATCTAGAGACCGACCATTTTGTCCTCGTTCATGGTGGTGGTTTTGGTGCCTGGTGCTGGTATAAAAGTATTGCATTACTGGAAGAAGGTGGATATAAAGTAACTGCAATAGATTTGACTGGTTCTGGGATTCATTCATTTGACACAAATAGCATCACAAGTCTCCATCAATATGTGAAACCACTTATTGATTTTTTTGAGAAGCTTGCTGATGGGGAGAAGGTTATATCTTCATGCCGTTTCTTTACTTCTTTTCATGCATTTCTCCTTTAGTTCTCGTTTCTTTTTCACAATTATAATAATAGAAGTAAAATGGGTAAACTTAGTGAATGGAGAAAAAAAGGTTCTTGGCTGTGTTTTACATCTCTTGCAACACAGGATGCTATACATTTGGTTAATCAAAGCATTTAGTTAAATTGTTCATATGGTATATTATGAACTCTGAAATTCTTCAATGAGTTGCCTTTGGCTTATGAAAACATAAACCTTTGCAGCTAAATACGTATTACACATCATTCATAATCTAATATTTCTTCAATAATTCATTTGCATACACAGGTGATTTTAGTAGGACATGATTTTGGTGGGTCATGCATATCATATGCAATGGAGTTGTTTCCCTCCAAAGTTTCAAAAGCTGTTTTTACTGCTGCAGCTATGTTGGTTAGCGGGCAAAGTACCCTTGATATGTTCTCCGACAAGGTTTGTTTTTGATCCAGAGGTTCCCTGTATTTAATGGATTCTTGGCTTGCAAAGAGAATGCTCCTGTGTCCAAAGAGTGGCATGCTTTCTTTAACAAAAGATATTAAACATGCAATTGTATTTTCAAGAATGATTAGGCCTATCAGCATATGTAATGCTGAGTTCTTTACTAATATGGATTTACACTCTCTTATTGAGCTTTATAGGGGAAAATGTAAGAAAACTCACTTAGGACTCAAAAAAGAGTCTGACCTTATTGATGGTGCAGGATTATTATACGTGTCACGAGTCTGCTCATAGGAATTGTCCAGGCAACACTGGATCATATTAATAGTTAGATATGGAATGTCTGTGGTTAAAAACCTTAGTTTGAGAAATTTAAGAGGCGTTTAGCATATCCCAGTGGCATGATTTTGAATTTCCTTTTTCTCCTATTGCTTGGTGGGTGACATTCCAGAATTGGTAGGCTAAAAATGAATCTGAGCAGTGAGATTCACTTCAGCCCTGATGCTTCCACCTGAAATTTAACATTAGTCTCTACATATTTTGTGAGCGTTTGAGTTATGAATATTTTAGTGCATTTGACATGGACTTTGTATAATTTTGTGTAAGCGAAATATGATGATCATGCAGGTGGATTCAAATGATCTGATACGACAGGCTCAGGTGTTCATTTATGCTAATGGGAACAATCAGCCTCCAACTGCTATTGATTTCGACAGAGCTCTATTAAAGGAGTTACTATTCAACCAGAGTCCTGCCAAGGTATGGTGCACAATCCCACCTACTGCCAAACGTCAATTGTTTCTGTAGATATATAAACAGCTACCAATAACTGTCTAATTCTTCTCCGCATAATTGCAATATACGGTTAGACCGAAACATTGCTGATCTCAGAAAAGTTTTTGTGGTTCCTGTTGATAAGTGTGATGCAAACAGTGTCATAGTTTTGCAAATTTGATGCTTTTACTACTATTGTTGTGGCTTAGTTGTTCAGCTGCTGTCTTACCTTGCACATTTTCATGTATGCATCATTTTTACTCTTGCTCCTCATTTGTTCATTTCCAGGACTTTGCATTGGCATCAGTCTCAATGAGGTCGATCCCCTTTTCACCAGTTCTTGAGAAGCTCTCTCTTTCTGACACAAAGTATGGCTCTGTGAGACGGTTTTATATTGCAACTCTAGAAGATAATGCCATACCCATTGCTTTACAGGAAAGCATGATAAACAAGAGTCCCCCAGAGAGACTATTCTGTCTTAAAGGCGCTGATCACTCGCCATTTTTCTCAAAGCCTCAAGCGCTACATAAACTGTTTGTGGAAATCTCGAAGATCCCATGAGCTTACATTTATTTCCTTGGGCTAATAATTTTCACCGTGGCTACTGACATGCTTCATGCTTTCAAGCTTCAAGCACCTCATATGCAACTAAACATCCTGATGAGGCTATCCCAAATCAGAGACGTTGCTCGTAGTTTTCATAGATTTGGGCCGAAGTACGAGCGATAAATACCTTATTGACGTTTAAGAAACTATTTTGGTTATATTGAATTGGTAGAATGTGAAGTTATACACTCTGTTTTATAAGCCATGGAATAAATGCCGTTTCTTGTCAAAGTTTGGATTAATTCGCCAGGTTATCAAGATTATCATTGACATGTTTTTGTTATGAATAATTCTACTTGTCTACAAGGAGTTACAGAAAGCTTTAAAAATATATTTAAGTGTCAAAAAGATAGTGAAAAAGGTTTTTTTTTTTAATTTGATTAAAGAAATTTTGATCAAATCATATTTTACCACATCATGTATATGTACTCCAATATGTAAGTTGTGATGTACACGTAGCACAACTCTTCTATTACATCTGAATGATAAAACATATTAAAGTAACTCATGAATAAACTCGTTGAGAAATTTTAGAATTTCATGGTACATTAATATAGCGAATATATAAATCAAGAATCTTTATGACTAGCACGGTATGGTTGTACTATAATCAATACTTGTAAGTTTCGAAAAGCTATGTATACAAACATATCATAGTTATGGAATATCTATGTTACAAGAAAATATTCATGGTACATGTCACGTTCCAATTGAATCCAACGTGGACTTGCGATGAGACAAGCTAGGTCTCTATAGTAATTATTAGATTAGAAGACAAGGTTAAAAGCATTTCAAATGAATGGCTCAACAATTCTTCAATAACTTCTCTCTACTTTTTAACCACAAATTTTTCGAAAAACACACTTTTCACAAAATCTATTCTCGAAAAATCTCTACCAAACTCAGGGAAAAGGTGAAACAGAACGAGGAAACCCCTCCAAAACAATACCGTAAGGTCCAAAATAGATGTCAACCAATTGGATATTAAAGAGGCAAATTTCAACAACAATCACATTAGAAGCAAAATGCAGATAAAAGGATAATCAAAACTGCAAAGCAAATCAATAGACCTGATCACTAAATTGCAAAAACAGCATGCTAACTCTCATTGTATACACAAGTAGAAGCTCAGTAATCTATCATCCATCACAGCAAAATACCCAACTATATCATTGAAAGACAATCATATCCAAATCTCACAGATAACATTCTCACAACAAGGATAGTCCGCCCAGACAAACTCAATTTAAAATGCCAAAAAGAAGCCCAAGGGATAAAAAAATAGTCAGAGAAATATATTGAAAACTAAAACTTTATGATGAATAGGGCAGTTGAGGTTTGGCAAGATTTTTGCATTTAACACACGAAAATAAGCCTTCTTATCTTCCAATGGGATTTGGTATGCTTAAGGGCCTTGTTCACATTCAACAAAGTAATACAAAAGCTTGTAATCATGTTTGGCAAACTTTTTTTTTTTTAATAATATTATTGGATCCTACAAAATGTATGAATAAAGGTGTATAAAAACTGTAAGTCTTGCGAAATGTGTAGATAAAAATAAAGTTTGACCAGCTCATAAGCATTTATAAGCTTTGCCAAACATGCACTAAATATGTGCTGATATAATGACCCCACCCGTGTGATGAGCTACTCTAGCTCAACAAGTTGTTAGAAATATACAGTAAAACAAAATCCAAATATTGCTTTATCTTCCAAGGGCACAGCCTTGATAAATTTATAATCCATATCATTGACAAGATCATTAACATATTCAAATGCAGAAAAGCCTAACTTGCATCCAGAATGTTCATAATCTGTACCTGAAATCAACGCACATAAAAGTTGAACGCATAACTTGTCAACAGGTAACCAAGACTGCAAGGAAACCTCAAAGCAATAATAAGATGAATTAAAAGGCAGACAGTCAAATCACAAAACAAGAGAAGTAAAAGCACAATTTAAGGTTAAGATCACAAGGGAGAATCGTATAATTAACCAACCATTTGAAGTGTTAAAAAGGACAAAACCCAAATTATAAATCCAAAAATAAAGGCCGAAGAATGAAAATTGAACCCGTGATCAAGTCTGTAGATTAGCTTCAAATCTCAATTCAAGACAAAATCTGAATAATAAAACCAAATAGAAGTATTGCGTTCTAACATATTGTTCATCCGAAAACATCCAATCCTAATACAAAAGAAAAGCAGAATATAACGCCAAACTCTATAAAAGTTGGGTATGCTTAGAAGCCGAGCTTGGTACGGCGCCAGTGACGGCGTTTGGCGTTGTAGCGGATGGTGTTGTCGGTGCGGAGGCGGATCCAGTACGGAATTGGCCTATTCTGCCTCTGCTTCTTCGCAAGCTTCTTCTTGATCATGAATGTCTTGTGCGACGGCTACACATAAAAAAAAAAAATCACACACATAAAACACCCTAAATTAGATAACAGTATCCAAAACTTCATTGACAAATACACACAGGTGACAGAGATATAGAGTGAGTGTGTGAGAGATAGGCGCACCATCTTGAGTTCTGGTGGATGAAGCTCCCCTCCGTTGACGGCTTTGAGCGGAAGTGCTGTGAAAGCAGAGCGGCGGAAATCTAAACCCTAATCGCCTATTACATACATATATATATTGGAGATATTGCTCCGAATTGACCGTCTATGAGGAGAAAAGTGAAAGAAAAAATGGAAAAAATGGAAAAAATAAAATAAAATAATTTACCCCTGTGCCCCCCAACGTTTATTTAAATGAACATTTAACTTCATGTACTTTGATTGGATCCCAAAATAATCCAAATATCCCCACCCTACCCAAATCAGACAATTATTTTAATAAAGAATAATGCTACTCTACTTGGGGTTTTGACTGGTGTTGTGTTTATGGGGTAATATTTTTTTTTTAAAATTGATTAATAATGTTGCGATACGTGTTTCCATATTTTTAAATCCACCTTGTTTGTGTAGCGGAACTTTTTCAATAATTACACAGCTGATTTGATGTGTGGACCAATACGAAAGCATGATTACATGTATTATGATTTAACCATACTAAGTCCTTGTTTGAACCCCATTTTGGGGGACAAATGTATTTTGAAATAATGTTTTTCAGGAAAAGTGTGGTTAAAAAATTTAAATAAAAATCGATTTACATGTAAAATGATTTTTTTTTTTTGAGGATATGTGGTTGCAAATAAGTTCTAAAAAAACAAAGCTTAAACAAGGGCTAAAATTCATAGCTTTCCTCGATGGTGATAAAGTGGTACAGACTCAAACAGTCGAATCCAGCCTCGACACTATGACTTGTAGAACGAGTCGAAAAGTAAGTAAATACAATTTAAACAAAAAAATAATACTAATGAATTTGTTGTGAAATCGTCCTAGTCCATCTCGACTTGAACCACCTGGGGAGGAAATAGTGGAAGATGGCTAGACAATGACCGTTGACTATTTTAAAAAAAAAGGAAAATTATTAAACACGTATAATGCAATGAAAAGCCATTGTTACCCTCACACGATTTTGAAGAGAGAAAGGAGAGGAAAACGCTAAAGAGAAATCGACGACCCATACGGCAAAAAAATCGACGACGCGGACCGGAGATCGCCATTTCCCTGAAGAATGTGAGTTTTGGAACTTTTATATACATTAATTGAATAAATAAAGCATGTTGTAGTTTATTTGTTGAATAATCTTTATAAAAATTGTTGTAGATCATAAATTATGGATGAAATTGAGGATTTTGGCACACTTTGGGAGCAAAGATCGTCGGAAATGACGATCTCCGCCATTTGTATCGACTGCCCGTCGTCGTTTGGATCCAAATGGGTCTGGATCCAGACATCTAGATTTCAGACGCATGGGCCGTCTGGAATCCAGATGGCCCAGTTAACTGGGCCACCCAATTTCAGGGTCGTGTGGATTCCAAATGGCCTAGGCATCGGATCCAGATTGTTGACCGGGCCGTCTAAAATCAAATCTCTTGTTTTTTTTTCTTAATTAGTTATTTAATTATTTAATTTAACTGTTTATTTAACATTTAATTTTAAATATTAAATAAATATTTTATTTATTTAATATTTATTTTAATTGTTTATTTAATTTTAATTAAATATTTTAATTGTTTATTTAATATTTAATCTTAATTTATTTTTTAGTTTTTTAATTTAATATTAATTAAAGTTTAATTTTTCTTGAATTTTTAATTATTTA
>CAIGRT010215635.1:0-14521 GCA_903798405.1 Fraxinus platypoda
CGCCCCATTGCCATCCCTACATAAAGAGTGGTGGTAGATTTTTTTGGGAGATTATATATACATATGTATGTATGTATGTATCACTCTATTTCTATTATTGCTGACTTATTGAATGAGAAAAGGCAGTATAGAAGTATAGTTGTGGTGCTAAACATATCGTAGGTCTGAGGATCAGAAATAAAGTTCATTTCGAAAGTGTTTGCAGCTATGAAAACATTAGCTCCAAGATCACTATTCAGACTACTCAGCATTGCAGTTAGCTGTGGATTATGCATTGCAGCAGCTCTCTGCAATTCCTTGGCGCATTCGCCATTTCTGCTGCGCTGGGCTAATTCGGCCGGAACACAACCCATCGGCCCGGTACCCATCACAAGGAACTTTCTAGCTCCTGTGTCGTATAGGTTCTGCCAGAGTGAAACTTGATTTGTGTTAGTGTCTCCTAAATTTTGGAATGATCATAAAAATAGCTAGACAAGTACATGATGATTAAGTCCCTGTTTGGCCCCAATTTTTTTAATTCTCAAACCCATTTTAAATCACACATATTATTGGACTACAACTTTTATTAACTTTTCAACTATACATTTCATCAATTTCTATCGTAACAAACAAGACAAGGTAAATTTAGGGACGAAAGGCTCAGATAGTTTTCACTTTATGACCATTTTTGGGGTTTATCAGTTCTGCAACTAGCTGCTGCTACTGTGCCATTCTATCTCATAATAAATTCATAGCAGCTTAGCAAAACTTAATGATCATGTGAAAAAATCAGCAAATATATTGCCTTTCTACCTACCAAACACGATTTTTCCTGTCGGTAGCTCATGACTGATTATTATCCAGCTTCTTATAACATCCTACTTTACTACAACATGCAAGAAACAATGTATATATATATTTCTGCGAGGTGAATGGTGATTAAGATAATCTTGTTCCATATCGTATACTTATCTTCTCAAGTGCAAATCGACCTAATAATTTTAATACAATAAAGAATTTACTATGGTGTTCAAGAGAGAGGTGATAAAAAAAACTCGTATTCTTCTCTCCTTTATATTGAAAACGTGGGGTCACGAGTAGACGTGACTCTTTCACTTTGAGGTTGAACCACCAAATTCTGTGTCCATTTTGTAAAGAACCAAGAGAACATACCTGCAAAATCTTGCGATACTCCACTCTGAGATAATTAACAAAGTCTGGGAGAGCAAATTGTCGAGATCTTGCAGAATAGGGTACCACATAGTAGTTGTTGACAAAATCATTGCCACCAAGACTTAAGAGCACAAGGGCTTCATTAACTAGTCTTTGAGTTTGTTCAGCTCCAATTAGGCCACTTACTCGACTCTGGTATTGTTTAAAGTAATTTAATTGTATCCCGATTCGAATAATGTTTAGCTGCAAAATATCACGAAGAAACTGGTTAAGATGATATCATTAATTCCCTCCATTTAGCAAAATTTATAAACCAATTTTCATTTTTAACCACACATTTAAACCTTTTATAAATTCTTCCCAAATGGTATTGAACTTATTCAATTTAAGGCTAAAAAACATGAACATACAAACTGAATTCCAGTATCATTGAGGATTCCAACGCCAGCAGAAGCAAAGTTAGCCCCAGCAAGAAGGTTTTCTCCATTGAGCAATGGACTTAAGTATGGCAGCGTTGGTTCCAACCCCATTTGCTCACCTGAAAACATACATTATTCGGTGTCAGCATCAGGTTCTATAAATAATTCCAAGTAATTAAAGACTCGCATTCATAAGGATAAATGAACTGAGTTCATGCTCTCTAACAGCTTGAACTTTTAGACTACACGACTCAAAATTAGTATTATAGCATCTGTTTGTTTTTCATCATTTCAGCATAAAAATGAGAATTGTTACCGTTATATTCAGAGTTGTGGGGCCCACCAAGAGAGAAACAAGTCAACAATGGTGGCTGTGGCACCGTGCAACGATCCTAATTCTTCTAAAATGGGCAAAAAAAAGGAAAAACAAACAGAGGCATAATAGATAAGATCGTGATTCAATGTGGTATCGTTATAAGCAAAAATAATCTCGACACCACCTATTTACAGAAAAATTTCACGTGAGTGACATGGTGAAGACTAAAGTTGAAGTAAATAAAATTGTAAAATCTCTAATAGTTTAAAGTTTTGGACGAGGCGATTTAACATGATATTAAAACACGTAAATATTATTAGTTTAGGTCAATTTAAACTTTTAGATGAAACGGATACCCAAAAGAACTGGTATTCAAAGCCCTACCAATAAGATCTGGAATGTTGAGGCCATTGGAGAAGCGGCCCGTGGGGCAACGAGATGGATAGTCGATTCCATATGGGGGGGAGTCTGCTCGAGCACTGGTGACTAAGTAGTTATTGTTTCCGTTGTCAACAAGCGAATCACCAAAAACGAAGAATGCCAGAGCCTCGGCCTGGGGAGTTATAGAAGAAAATGTAAACAAGTGGAGGCACAGAAGTATCCATGCAGTTAGAGAGAATGAGTTGCAGGCTACAGCCATGAATGGTGGTTCAAAATCTGAAGGCCTAATGGCTGTGAAAATGCTGTTTAGAAGGGCACACAAGCTTGAAGTTGCTCCTGTGAGAAGGTGATCAATGGCCTTATATAAATACGATTTCTCTGCCATCACAGAAACTACTGCTGCAGTTATCAAATTTAGCCCCTGTTTGACAACCATTAAAATGAAACTTTTTTTTTCTTTTAACTCATTTGCAATCACACATTCTTACGATAAAATATTGTGCACATAAACCCAAAAATTTTTCTCACTTTTTAACAACATATTACCCAAAAAATCACTGTTCCAAAACTCATTTTTCCAAAAAAAATATCATTTTAATGGTTGTGAAATAGGGGCTTATCTATTTCACCTCATATGCAAGTCATGTTCTTTTTTATCGACAGGTTAACACATTAAAATTTTTCATAAATAGATGTCTATATCTTTATTTGTTCAATCCCTTTCGTCTAAAAGCTTTATAGATGAAGTATATTCAACAAGAATTGTAATTGTCGCCTAGTTTTCTTATGTTAGCCGTTAAGTTAGTACCCTAGAAATTTAAACAGCAACTAGTGGGTTATACTTGGTTAGAACTCAAGGATTACAGTTTTTACTGTTTTTCCCCTTTTTGTTGCTTTTAATGGTTCTAAACATAAGAGAGGATTTTGCTACATGTACAAGGTTTTATAAAGGGGAGGCCTACGATTTTTTTATTGGGTACGAGTCCCCCTTATTTGTGAGGGAGCTATACATCAAGATGTCAACCCCGGTGTACAAGTAACAAAATCCTAAGAGAGATTTGTGCATTACTAGAACATTAGACCGTACAAGATCGTAGATCTGATCAAAATGCAACGATCGCATGCACTCTAAGTGCTCAAGACTCGGCTACAACTTCAACTTTGTTCACTCGTCGTCACATGAGGAAAACCATTTATTTCTTGGATAGACACGGATGAAATGTGCGTAGCACATTTTCACCAGTGTCAAGGTCAAAGTTAACCTACAACACGCACATTTTCACCAGTGTCAAGGTCAAAGTTAACCTACAACATTGGGAAAACAAGATTAGAAAAAAACTTATCCTTGGTGGCAAATGATTTCCATTTACTATAGTTTTTGTTCGTCGTCGTTTATAAAAAAAATTAAATCATTTATCTACTTATTAATTTCATCCAGAGAGAAAGCAACATATAGCATGTAAGACTAAGCTTTGATTAGATTATAAGATACGAGTCCTAAGAATTTGTGGACAACAAGGGGGATGGTGCAAGTGAATCCACATACACATTAGCTCCAAAGATGGTAGATTGGAAACTTCAGAGAGTAAAATTAGACTCCCATAAATGATAGAGTGGCCCCTTTCCATGTGACTCTAAATCCAGCTCCATGTCCAACCAAAATGAAGTGTTGAACATGCTCATGATGCTTAGAAAAACCAATATATTTGACAAAAAAAAAAAAAAAAAGCAACAGANAGTAAAATTAGACTCCCATAAATGATAGAGTGGCCCCTTTCCATGTGACTCTAAATCCAGCTCCATGTCCAACCAAAATGAAGTGTTGAACATGCTCATGATGCTTAGAAAAACCAATATATTTGACAAAAAAAAAAAAAAAATGCAACAGATATCACTCAAATTCTTGTACAAATGGCGACAAAACAGCAAATAAAACCCGATCTTTCACTACTTATTTCGATTCTATAAAAATTTCGGGTGGCACGTAAATTTAAATTGAATAATTTTTCATAAATACTAATGTTAAATAGATCTATTGAATTCCTCCCGCGAAGGGGGTCCCTTGTTTTGAAATTCACTGCATTCACTGAGAATCATAACACATGTGAACGAGGAAAAAAAATTCTACGTCACTTCAATTATATGAAAAGGTTGTAAATCTATAATAATCTAGAAAATTTTACAAATCGAACCTCAATTCTAAAAAAGAACCAAACATACTTGTAATGTTGTCACCTAATTCATCTGCTACCGAAATTTCCACTGGGCCAATTGTGCACCTTAAACCAGGACACTTTCTATTAGCTCCTTGCACTTAATTCTAGACGATGACTCTTCCATCTCTTTCGCCCAAGCATATTGCTCTCGATGCTATTTCTTCTGCAATTCTTTATATTGTAACACTGTTGATCCAGGTTCTAAACTGACACTTCTGCCAAAATCCATCGCATAAACACTATTCTTCTATCCACCCAAACTAACAATAAAATATATCAATAGAGTATTAAATCCAGAGAGTTTAATCACTGACAATAAAATATACCAATAACAAAAATGAGTATTAAATCCAGAGAATTTGATTAAACGGGAAATGCCGAGGTTTCTTGTTTGAAATGCATGTTGTAAATTTAATGTTACTGTTTCTTGCAACTTAAATCAAACAAAAAATTAACAAACAAATATTGGAGACATTATTATCTGAATATAAGTCAATGAGGGTATCATTTTCGACAATGAATTCTTCCGTAGAACGGGCTGTCTGCCTCAATTTTTAAACTACAAATAAATATGATTAAAAAAAAACTATCCCTAAGCAGCTGTATTCAAAAGTATTTTTTACATTTGGGAAGTGTACATAAAAATTGAACCAATTTCATCCACACATTTCAAGGGACTCTCAATTGCTATCTACATAACCACCATTCCTTTCTATTTATTTATAATTTAAACCGTTTATGAACACTTCCAAAACATGCCAATTCTGCCCTTATTTTTGGGTAAAGGTGAACATAGAAATTAATATAAAATATAGTTCCAAAGAAATCAATCAACCAAAAACAGGGGAAAAAAGGCATGTTATTCAATTCATAAAGATGCATCGAAAGCTTGGAAATCTTACCTACTTTAAAATTGTTTGAGATAGATAATGTTCAGCTAAGCTTAAAAATAAGTCGTTCCCAAGCATGTCTCCATATTTTTTGTGACTTCTAACTAAAAAACATTGTCGTGGTTGTTGAAATAAGTAAATTAACTACATTTTTAATGGATATTTTACAGAACTAAAAGAAATAATTAAATTGCAGCAGCAAGCAAAAATTCCTACTGACGTAGTCATGCAGCAATTAGCTGTAAAAATTTAGCAAATCATACACTGCATGAAGCATCCGGAAAAATAAGCAGAAGCTCATATAATTTTAATGCTAACTTGTCATATGCACCCAAGGAAAAAAAGGGTGTGTTTTATGCTTCTTCGACCCATTTGGTTAAGTGGTGACAAATGAAGAGAATAAAATTAAGAACAATACATCAAAAAAAACAGGAACAATGTAAAATCCCGAAAATAAAAACTCAGCACTCCTCTGAAGTCACAACCATGAAAGAAGGGAGCGAAGAGAATTATTTTTCTTTATTTCGCACTTCATCAGGCATAGATGTTTATTTGATGATATTAAACAAATATCTCAACTTGAAGTTGTACCCAAGTCAATATTTCAAGCTTAGCCAAAATGCCCATCTGATCTTTCCCAAAGGTCTTGTCTTTCCTATGTACAACAAAGAGACTTCTAACATTCTAATCAGCCAAAATGAGTCATCTGGTCAGAAAAAATAGTTCACTTTGGCAAACAAGGACGTATTCATGCAGCACCTTAGAACCAGTGAAATAAGCTCAAAATATCAAATTCTTCTACTTCATCATCTGTGTCTGCTTGAAAAACAAGTCAAGCACATAGGCAAGCATATAGGCAATGGGGTTGAACAACTCCACTAAATATTTTCTTTTGCTCTAGTCTCACAGCAGAGAAGCACTTACATTTTGGAACCACTTTATCTGAATGAGTGGTGTAAACATCGCCGTCACTCATTATCTGCAAAATCAGAGAAGAATTGCAATGTTCAGATTATCAGTTCAAAAGATTCAAAAAATGAAGAACAGTATTATGATAGATTTCATATATAACACTATTTGCATTAAGAATTTACTATATTATCCCCATCAACCATGACCATGCTTCACTGAGCTTACTTGACATCCCTCCATTATTTTCCATTTTTGGTTTCACGATTTTATCTTCTACAGCTTGGAATTCCAGTTGTACTTCATACACCAACTCTTATTTTAGCCAGTACGAATGTATATGATAATACACAATTCTGACTCATATACGTCTGGTCACATTAGACACAAATGCAAGTTACCCTAATTGGTCAAAAAAAAAGTTCACCTTAGCAAACAGACGTATTCATTCAAATATGAAGAAAAGAAAGTGGTGCCCAAATTAACAGACAACCACTTATTGCAAAGCTGAAAATTGCTAGAGATGAAAGGCTTTACCTTCTTGCAAAGCCAAATGAAAATGCCACCTGCCCAAATACCCAACACAACACAATTCAACTACCACTACCATGGCCACGTCATTGTATAAGGTCAAAGCTAGCTGACAACATTACTCCTGCAGCCATCCCATTACATATTCCAGCCAAATGAGGATCAAGCTCCACAAAAAAGAAAGGAACAGAACCTAAACCAGTAGCTGCAGCCATTGCCATTGTGAAAAATGCGACTGTTGACATAGAAACTCGGTTGTTACCACCCTTTCCAATCACCCATTTCATTACTATTAATTGCAGAACTAAAAATATCCTCTGTGCCTGACCCATCTATAACCCCACTCCCTTCATTCCATCATGCAGCAGTTCTTGACCTTTGTGAAGTTTCTTTTTCATGTTCGGCATGAACATTATTATTCAACAATGAAACAAAGGGAACAAGTAACAAGACCTGCTTAAATCTCAAATCCATTTTTTGTCATACATACAACACTTCAAATCATCACACTGAGCATAAGTAAATCAGATTTACAACTTCAGCATGATATCCAATGGAACAACTTAATCTTGGCCAAATCAACTATCTCAAAGCAAGGTGCAGATGAAAACTGAAAAAGCTTTTCAGACAACCAGAATGTTTTAAGATATAGCTTGACAAGTGTCACACAATTGAACTCCAACTTGTAGATGCCAAATATTTTAAGACATCAACAATTCATTGCAAGTATGCTTCACCATCCCTGTTATGACAATGATGAAACTATATTAGGCAGTGATTCACAATGCATTCACGATTCAGAACACTCCAAACAAGCAAAGATAGGGACAAGGATGGAAACAAGAAGAACGTGATAAAGTCAGCCTCAGTCATGATATATGCCCATAATCTGCAAGCCATATTCAGTACATGCTAGCATGGCAACATTTATAGCACACTTCGCACTTGATTTTGAGTGATCAAAAGTTCAGAGGTCTATAACAATTAGAGACTAGCTTCAAGACAAATGGGCAATGCCAACTACTTGGCAATATCATAATATTATTTACAACTTCAAAAGAAATTTATCTGCTCATGTAAATCCAGTTTCCCATTTGGTCAAAATAGCCCTAATTTTCACAGCATCTCTAGACTAGAGAAATCCCATCATGAATTTTGGAATAGTAAATTGATAGAGAATGTGTAGTTAAAAAATTAAGGTAAAGTTTTGGGTTTGCGTGTAATATAATTTTATTGAAGAACGTATGGTTCAAAAAAAAAAATGTATTTTGAAAATATGAGAATCAAACACGAGTGTAAACTGGAATAAAAAAATTTATAAAATTTGGCTCCAAAGAAAATTCATTTAACAATTGAAGTCAAACATAGTAACTCAATTTGGATGGAGAAACCACTACCATTTTGGGGGCAATATTATCCCTTTAACAATAAATTAATATCACTCTACCTCAAATACAAGCCTCCGTGTTACTTCATATCTCCAAACTTCTTCTCCCGGGGCAGAAGGCAATCGGATGATAAAATTTTCAATAATGTATGAGCAGAATATGGTTCCCCTGCTTGTACATCTTCGTCAATTGCTACTGAAGATAATTGGGAGCATAAAGTTTGAAATCACTGTCCTCAGAAAAATTTTAACCATCTTCTGGATCCAAACAACTAGAATGTTGAAAAATATCAACATAAATTGTCATTGTGTTGGGTTGAATAAAATCTCCTTCCTAATCTTTAGAAGGGAGTGAGCAAGTAAAGTCGCCATTGCTATTTACAGAACCATGCAGCCCTGAACAATGCCACATAATGTATTAATGTTAGTGTTTGCAATCCAAAACATATATTGAGAAATCGATCATATACTATGAGGAAACCTTCTCAGAAATACAAAAAAGATGGTGCAATTCAGAAAAGCATAGCACTATTTCAAATTCATACAAAACCAAGATTGTGCTCTAAAATGTCACGTATAACATCAGCAATGAAATCTAGAAAACTTGTATCAAGTATCTCACAACCAAGGCACTACTGACAGCAGATTTGGCAGCTAAAGCACTGTTGCTATTGGAGATATCTTCAACTCGAGGAGGCAACACATTCCCGGATCGCCCTATCAGACTATTTCTAGCACCACAAACCTTTTGTTGAACTACACTCCCAAAACCAAGAAAGGAGTTGCACACTAAAGCATTAATTATTGCAGAGTTAATAGTTCGTTCTGAGCATGACTCACTCACTATCAAGTTGCTAAATGGACTGAGCTCTTCAGCTGCAGCCTACAGCTACTGCGGCAAATTTCAAGGTGAACCGTATGAAGATAAACTTGTACAGACCAATGATCAGGAATACTTATAAAATCCTGCTAATGCATTCTCCTAATTTGATGTAATGTAGGACGGCATATGCAAAATTATGAAGTTGCAAGAAGGGGAATAACCAAAATTTATATGATACGCTGAAATACTCACCGCCACTCGCAATTGTAGTCATATATGTAGCCCCAAGTAAATGATGTGTTTGTTTATTCATTTTCCATAAATGAGCCATGAGTAGGCACAAAAAATTCTCTTACAAATGTGATTATTCCAGTATTTCATTAAAACAATGAGAGCAAAGCTACTATACTGACACCTAAATATAAATTGTATCAAACAACAGATGCGGGAAGAAAATATGAAATTCACACTTCATCTATGTTAAAAATGAAAAGAAAGAGCATCAAGAGAAGCTTACCAACTGAAGGCTGAAGGAGAATTTGGTGAAGCTTGAAAGTTTCATACAATGTATAAAGGTGTGACTGATCCAAAGGAGGTATAGGTCGAGAGTCAGAATTTCCTTCTCGGCTCAAAACCATCAATAGCTGCTATAAGACCCCTCACTCTGCCTTGACAGGGGTCTCGGAATTCTGGGCCATTTGCAAAATCTTGAATCACGAATAAAATAAGCTGGAGGTGTTCTGTAGCCAATCAAAAATAAAATGGCTTCAGTTAGCTTTGTGCTCTGCAATGTTAGCCTCATAAAGTGGACTAGTCGACTAGATTACAGAAAATTGGATTAGAGGTCTACAAGGTGCAGGCATATGCAGTTTTCAAGTTGCACCTACCTACTGACAACTAAAAATTTGGTTGCAAGTTAAAATTCTTCCTTGACCCATAAAATAGACTAAGACAGACTACACCTCAATTACTCTTTTTGAGCTTTTAACATGAAAAATAATTGAATTGGTGTTGAGACAGTTTCATATGATTCAAGTTACAATCATATATATCCAAAACTTAAATACCAAAGTGAGGTCAAATATTGCATATTTAAACTAAAGGCTCATGTCCAAAACTTAAATGTAATGAGGAAACAGCAGATAAGGTATGAGAGAGTGTCATCTTACATACCATATGGTATTTTCCGAAACATTTCCTATCCTATCTTTCATTTCTTGAACCCATGGTCAGCCCTAATGATTTGATAGTAATATCATCTGGTAGTACCCCCTCCTTTATCATTTCATCAAACAGCTCATGAGCTTTTTCCACAAACCCAACGCGTAGGTATCCAGAAATGAGAACCAAGTAGGTTACCCAATCAGGACAGACATTCTCCCTTCTCATTTCATCTACCAACATACTGACTATGACCATCTGATTCACTTTACAAAACCCATCAATTAAGCAAGTATAGGTAATGACAGAAGGTAAATGATCTTTCTGTACCATCTCCTGGAACAATCTCCATGCCTGCTTCATATCTTTGCTTTTACAAAACCCAGCAATCATTGAGGTGTAAGAAATTTTATCTGTATCCCAGCCCTTCCAGATCATTTCCTTGAGCAAATTATAGGCTTCTTTCACCCTTCCCATGTTGCATAATACATTAATAAGAACTGTAAATGTGATTGTATCTGGAGTAACTCCATCTTTTAGCATTTTTCCATATAACAATAAGGCCATTGTTGGATTTTGCTGTTTAGCAAACCCATCTATGAGGCAAGTATAGGTAACGACAGAAGGTAAATGACCTTTCTGCACCATCTCCTGGGACAATCCCCATGCCTGCTTCATATCTTTGCTTCTACAAAATCCAGCAATCATTGAGGTGTAAGAAATTTTATCTGGTTCCAAGCCCTTCCAGATCATTTCCCTAAGCAAATTATAGGCGTCTTCCACCCTTCCCATGTTGCATAATAAATTAATACCAATTGTAAATGTGATCGTATTCTGAGCAACCCCAACTTTTAGCATTTTTTCATACAACGATAAAGCCTTCGTCAGATTTGCCTGTTTAGCAAAACCATCTATGAGGGTGCTATAGATAACTACATTGGGGAATGTATTGCTTTTAAGCATCTGTGGGATAAGCTCCAGTGCCTTCTCTGGCTTACTTGCTTTGCACAGTGAGTTGATAACCAAATTATAGGTAAACATGTTCGGGAAAATTCCCGAGTCTCTCATTTCATCTATAAGTTGCAAGGCATCCTTTATGCATCCTTCCTTGCAGTAACTATTTATGATCAAGTTGCAGGTAGCAATATTTGGCAAAATATTGTCTTCTATCATAGTATTGAAAAACATCAAGGCTTTCTCAGAGAAACCATTTTTACTATATCCGTGAATCAAGCTCTCATAACTCGAAGCATTAGGAGCCAACTTATTGTTGATCATTTCTTCCAAAAGTTTATTGGCAATGTCTATGTCACCTCTCTCAATATTTCCGCGTCTGCAAAACCCTTCAACCAATATACTATAGCTGTGTGTATCTGGGTTAATTCCACAGCTCTTCATCTCCATCAAAACTTGCATAGCTATTTCGGGCTCACCTATAATACAAAATCCATGAATAACAGCATTATAACAATAACAGTTGAGCGGCTGGCTTTTACTTCTCAAGTCTTTGATAATGTCCAAAGCAATTTCAGCACCTCCAACCATGCAAAGTCCATGAATATACGAATTATATGTTACAGCAGATGGGGCGATCCCACTTTTCTCCATTTCTTCCAGAATGTCAGTTGCTTGATCAATATCTACATTGCCTTGCCCATGATGCGTGTTGCAGTAAAATTGAATCATAATTGTGTAAGTGTAGACACAAGGTAAGGGACCAAGCTTCTTCATTGCTTCAAATAATTTCACAAGAAATTCTCTTTCATTTGCTTCCGCTAAGCATTTAAGCAAGAAATTACACGATTCAACACCCAATTGAAGCCCAATATTCTTAGCCTGGTGAAATGCTTCAAATGCATGTTTAAGCATCTTGTTTGAAGCAAAAACCTTGACAAGTACATTAACAAGTAGAGTCGATATAGCAGCATCACTAGACCAATCCAATAAAGTGAAGATTAATCCATACAAATCACGATCAAACTTTTCATAACAATAGATAATATCTCTCAGCAATGCATATACTTCCATATGCATTTCAGCGCATGCAAATATATGCACCATCATCATATAAGCATTGATTGATTGATTAAAACCATATTTTTCAGTAGCACTCTGAAAATTTATTTGTCTTGCAGCCTGCCAGTTTAAAGACTTAAGAACTCTAACCACAACTGAAAAAAGCTTGTTGCCTTTGCGCTTCTCTTGGATGCATTTTCGAGAAACTATTTTTCCTTTTCTCCAATCAAATGCTTCATTTTCTGAGTTGCTTTCAGAGTTTGAACTGCTGTCAGAGTCGTTATCTAACACTAAAACAGAAGAAGCACTTCTATACAATTTGCAAAAGCTGATATCTTTCACAATAACCTGTCCAATAAACAGCCCCAACTTATGCACAACCCCAAAATTGAAACCCAATGAAGACTTTCTTGAAAACAAGCACACGCCCATTAAATAAAAAATCAATCTTTGTCATAGAAAGCATTATTCAAAGAGCAGGGATACCTATTCCACAACTATTTGGACTCTGCAAAACAACAAAGTGGAGGTGTTCATTAACTAGCACCCAGAGAGCCAGGGCGGCTGCCCGTGCTGTCTCCGTTGAAAAAAATAATTATCAAACGAATATGTATATATAGTTTGAATGACGAAAGTTGATACCTTGAAGGCAACGCAGTTATCTGATTTGTTAGTTAATTTCAAGGAACATGCGGTCTGCTTCTTCAATTGGACTATACCAAACACCAAAACGAAAAATTCAGAACAGCAAAACACAGATCGAAACAAATAGAATAAAATTATTGTCCTTAAAACACAAATTCTTATACCTGTGTATGGTGTGCTTGTTAAAATGTTAAAAGAGAGAGAATTGTTACATGCAGAGGCGGAACCAGGAAAGTAACTTAGTGTAGGCACAATTTATCGATGTTGAACGTCGAGTTTTTGGTTATAGATTTAATAATGATAAAAATATAAAACAATATTACGACAATACTAAAAATAGTATAGTTTATAACAACATTTTGATCATTCAATTCTTGAAATTGTAGACCGGTGATAGAGTAGACCAAATCTACCCGATAATAATGTAAATTTGTAATTTCTGGAGGATTACGTTTGTGGGCGACCAAGAAGTGCACGACGTACAAATATATCATCCATGCCGGGTACAACAATATAAACAGTTATCCTAAAATAGATTTTCTTTCTACACAGTTTTTCAGTCTATGATTTGATCCTTCAATGAACTATTGATCCCTTTTAGAATTGTAAATTTCCTAATCTTGTCCTTGACTTAAGCCCAGTATAAAATATTCATCAACAAAGGATAAGAATTCCAGTAAGTAGATTAATCCCACTACAAAAGACTCATCAACGAAGGAAATAAATCCTACTAAGAAAATTAATAATACACATTAAAATAGGAAATAGAATATGCTTTTAAGCTTAGTGAACACGCTATAAATCCCCCAAAGTAAATTAAACATCAGTACATCACTACAAAATTCACAGACCATAAATTGTGCAACTAAATAATGCAGAATTGGATGAAACAGACAGATACTAAACAAATAGGCAGAACCCAGAAAAATCAAGACTTACATCTCAACAAAATGCTCTTCAAAATTCTGGGACTTGAAGGTCAAATAGCAAAGGTTTTTTATGGATAAAAAAAATAAAGAAATAATATTAACAAATTCTTGTTCAGCCAAGAAATTAAAGGCTCGGGGGACACTGGGCAAACACGGTTTGAGGAAGGAAGCATCCGACTCTCTTCATAGAAGATTGATTTTATCTAAGTCAACGTAGTGGCATCTCTTTTTCGTCTCCGCTTCAGAATATAGGAAATAGTGAGGATTAGCTGGAGCTGCCGAGCTGCGACCCTAATGTTTTGAATTGAAATGGAGGCTAGCTGGAGGAGACGCAGAGGCGGAGGTCGAGCCTGGAGGAAAGTGAATTGAAATGGAGGCCGGAACCTCATTTTTTAATTTTTTGGATTGGGCTGGATTGTGGTCTCGGCCATTTACGTTATGGTTTACCACTAACGAAAAATTCATAAATAAGGTGTATTCTTTACACCAATTCAAAAATGAAAAATTCTACTTGTACATCAATTTTTGTACATAAGGGGTTACACTCCCCTCTCATGAGGGGGTGGGACCCATTGCATAAAATATTTTTTTATTTAAGCGGGTCCCACCCCCATGTGAGGGGGTGTACACCCCGATGTACATTGTGATGTACAAGTAGCAAAACCGAAATTTTAATTACATATTTTATGAGACTCATAACTTTTTCAATTATACATTCTATCAACTTTTATTAGAATCTACTAAAA
>CAIGRT010215651.1:0-10362 GCA_903798405.1 Fraxinus platypoda
CTACAACTACCGCGTTATTCTTTGGCCGTAATCATGATCACAACTTCAATATTTCACTGCATTCGTTTTATAAGCACATTCTTAATTTACTTAATTTTATCTGCAAATTACAAGAAGACGACCTTAACCTCAGCAATCCAGAAGTTAGCCGACGCGGTAAGAGCTCTTCCAAAGAAGCAGAGGTCTTGCAATTTCATCATCTCTGATTTCAACCTCTTCCAAGTGGGGTTGTTCCAATCTCTTCCTCCGACTTCGACCTCAGGCAAAGCTCCTACAACCGTCACAATCTCTTCCAGTAAGTATCTTAATTAATATCTCCATTAATATTTACCCTAGACATACTTAACACGTGTTTGTCGTTCTTTTTACTCCAGCTCAAAATCAAGAGATGTTGGGATACAAGGTCGCGAAAGTAGCAGCTGCTATTTCCAAAGGAAAAAAGAGGATTGGTCCTGCCGAAGTCGTCAGCCAACCTCAGGAGGTTGTGTAGGCAGATGAGGCTGAACTTGAGCAGGAGGTTCAACCTTTAAAGTGTCGTCGTTCTGAAGAAACGCTAGCTAAGTCCACTCCTACGACTTTAGCTCCAGAGAGGTCCTCCCCTGAAATCCCTCTCGAAAAACCGAACTCTGCCCCAACTTCTATCCCCACAATAACAAAGACTAGCTCTTCAAGGTCGCAAGAAAGGTGCCCAGACTTGCAGAGGCCAAATGTTGAAAATTTACTAGGCCATCGACCTAACATCTTCTTAGACTTCCTCCGAGCTCCATCCCTATCAATGGAATCCATTGCAGCACTTTCATCTCCTTTCAGAGAATCTGCCAACCTCCTCACTAGGAGCTGGAACGAGAGGGAAAAATAATTCTTGACTTAGATGCTAGTGGGTGAGGCCATCATCTTAGCTCAGTTGCACAGCCACAGATCAATCCTATACATGATGTTAGTAGCAGATAAGGTAGTTCATTTAAACTCAAATGGTTTTAAATGTCTTCTTTAGTTTCATTACTGAAAAAGAAAAAGATTATGAAGATCGCCTCAATAAGATGGGAGTTGAGTTGGAAGCCAAACCTGCCTCTGAACAAAAATATATGGATGATAATGAGGCTCTATGGATTTAGGGAGAAAAAGCAACCCAATGGGCAGCTACTGAGAAAAAGAAGGCTGAGGAGAAGAAAGCTCGAGCTGATGAAGAACGAGCTCGGGCTGACGAAGTTATGAAGAGAGTTGAAGAGGCCACCAAGAGGGCTGAAGAGGCTGAAGCTAAAGCTTCCAAGGTAATGAAGATTTGGAAGGCCTCTCCTGAGTTAGATGCACTTGCTCACGATGCCTATGTCATGGCCTTGGGAGAGCTTATAAAACACATTAGAAAGGTGAGGCCAGACTTTGACACGGGCTTCTTGGTGGAATCTTTAGAGAAGTAAAACAAGGACCTCCAAAGATTATCCGAAGTAGTTGGAGCTCGCATCTCTCCAGCTGATGAAGATATTAAAGATGAAAGTCCAGCTCTACAAGACCCAGCTCTTCCTTAGGATTTTTAAAAAAAAAAATTGTTTAAAAATTGCTTAAATGAATGATGTAAAATTCTTATTTTGTTTATGAATGAATTTTAGTGTATCTTTTACTTTGCACAATACGTTGCTTACTTTTACAACACAAATTTATCTAAGTATTGTAGTACATGCGACCTTAGCTCAACTTGCTAACAAGCGAAGCTTTATACTTCCGTTAAGAGGAAATTTGTCTAAGTGTTGCAGCATATACAACCTTACCTCAGCTTACTATCGAGCAAAGCTTTGTACCTCTCTTAAGAGGGAATTTGTCTAAGTGTTGCAGCACATGCAACTTTAGCTCCGCTTGCTACCGAACAAAGCTTTATACATCCCTTAAGAGAAAATTTGTCCAAGTGTTGCAGCACATGCAATCTTAGCTCAGCTTGCTATCGAGCAAAGCTTTATACCTCCCTTAAGAGGAAATTTGTCTAAATGTTGTAGCACATGCAATCTTAGCTCAGCTTGCTATCGAGTAAAGCTTTATACCTCCCTTAAGAGGGAATTTGTCTAAGTGTTGTAGCACATGCAACCTTAGCTCAGCTTGCTAACGAGCAATATTTTTGATAGAACACACACTTTTTATTATAGATTTATAGTACAAAGTACACTCATTTCCTAAAGATCCAAAGCTAGATTCTCTAGTGGCAAGGAAACTTTTCCTCAACACCAGGGTTCTAGCCTTAAATGCCCACTTCTTGACCTTCTAATTGTAGTACTTTGCATTGCGTAGTTTGTATAAAGCATTTCTGATTTCAGCTTCATTCATCATTTCCTCTATTAGGTCCAACTCTCCACGCAAAGCTTTCTCATTTCCCTCCTCGTTGTACCTTGTTGTTCGAATGTAAGGAATCCCTACCTCCAATGGGATCACAGCTTCCACTCCAAAAGCCAGAGATAAAGGGGTTTCTTTCGTGCTACTCCTAAGCGTAGTACGGTAAGACCATAGTAAGTTCCTCAGCCCATCCTCCCTTAAAAGCATTGAGTTTTACCTTTAGTGTATGCTTGATGATCTTGTTGATTGCTTCAACTTTTCCATTGGCTTGATGATTTGGCGTGGAGAAATGCTTCCGTTTCTTTGCAAAAATTTGTGAAACGGTTATTGTCGAATTACTTTCCATTGTTTGTTACAATGGAATGAGGTATTCTAAACCTGCACACGATGGACTTCCATATGAAATTAGTGGTATTTTGTTCTGCCCATTTAGTAAAGTAGTCAACTGTAACGATTGCGAACTTCGTTCCACCCTTCCCAAAGGGCATGGGGCCAATTAAATCGACCCTCCATTTGGGGAACGGCCAAGGAGCCACTACAAAGTTCAACTCTTCTGGCGGAATGTTGATGTTAGGAGCAAAGCGTTGACATTTATCACATCTTCTCACAAATTGTAAGGCATCCCGCTTCATAATAGGCCAGAAATATCCTTGACGCGTGATTTTATAGGCCAATGATTGTCCTCCAGAATGATTTCCACATTTTCCTTCATGTACTTCATGCAAAGTATAAAGCGCTTCTTCTTCATTCAGACATCTTAACAAAAGTACCGAATATCCCCGTTTATAAAGCACATTGTCAATTAGTGTGTACCTTGTTGACCTCATTCGAAGTTTTCTTGTTTTAATAGGATCCTCAGGGCGTACCCCCCATTCTTAGATAAGTACCGATCTTGTCCATCCATGTAGGCTTGTGATCAATCATCATGGAAACAACCTCTAGTTTTCCAATAGCAGGATGAGTAACTATTCTATTCCTTCGCTTGTAGCTAAACGAGCTAAAGCGTCAACATGACCGTTCTGAGTTCGAGGAATTTGTTTGACCACAACAGTTCGAAAATTCTCAAGTTCCTGCCTAACAATTTGGAGATGCTATTCATTCTTTCTTCCTTAGTTTGGTAGGCCTCGTTGATCTGATTGACCACCAATTGTGAATCGCTGTGAACTATCAGATGAGAAATTCCCATCTCTTTTGCCATTCTCACCCCAACTATTAACATTGCATACTCAGCCTCATTGTTGGAAGCCTTGAAGTCGAACAGTAAGGTTTTACAAAATAACTGGAGATTTGGACCTACCAAGACTACTCATGTCCCTTACCAAATTTCAGTTGAGGATCCATCTGCGAAGAGTTCCCATGGAGCGTCATGAGAAAACACTTCTATCGATTTTGAACTGAACTCTGCAACAAAATCAGCGAGCACTTAACCTTTTATAGAGGTGCGATGTTTGTATCTTATGTCAAATTGTCCAAGCTCCACTGCCCACTTGACCATTCATCCCGAAGTATCAGGCTTTTGCAAGGTTTTCCTTAATGGATAGTTAGTTAAAAAATCTCAATAGGGTGCTCTAAGAAATATGGTATTTCCTTATAGCCATAGCAACGACATAGGCCAATTTCTCTTAAGGAGAATAACGTAGCTCAGCTTTATGGAGGGCCTTACTGACATAGTAGACATGATGTTGTATTCCCTCTTCTTCCCGAGCTAAGACAGCGTTGATAGCATGTTCAGATACTGCAAGATACAGGATCAGCACTTTACCTGACCTTGGTTTGTCAACACTCGTGGTTGTGTCCTCGAAAGTGAGTTGGCACCATCGGTCCACTCAAACTTCTTCCCTCCTCGTAGGATAACGAAGAATGGCTTACATCGATCAGTTGATTTTAACATAAAGCGGTTGAGGGAAGCTATTCGTCCAGCCAAACTTTGAACCTCTTTTGGCCTTGTTTGGGCTTGTATTTCAATGATGGATCGTATCTTTTTTGGGTTGACCTCAATTCCTCGACAATTTACAAGATAACCTAAGAATTTTTCGGAGCTTACACCAAAGGCGCATTTGTATAGATTTAGTTTCATTCCATACTTTCTCAAGATTCCAAACATTTCAGCAAGATGTTGTTGATGATCTCTGGCGTCTATACTCTTGACTGACATGTCATCAACATATACTTCCATTATTTTACCAATTTGTTTAGCGAACATGGAGTTGACCAAATGCTGATAAGTGGCTCCAGCGTTCTTGAGGCCAAAATGCATCACCTTGTAACAATAATGACCTCGGTCAGTAATAAAGGCGGTATGTTCTTGATCTGGCTTGTACATAGGGATTTGATTATATCCTGAGTATGCGTCCATGAAGCTAAGCAATTCTTGTCATGTCGTTGTATCGACCATCTGATCTATCCTTGGTAAATGAAAACTATCTTTAGGACATGCTTTGTTGAGGTCAGTAAAATTTATACATATCCTCCATTCCCCCCATTACTTTTATTCACAAGCACTGGGTTAGCAACGCACTTTCGATATTTTGCTTCACGGATGAACCCATTGCGAAGTAGCTTATGCACTTCGTGATTTAGAGCCTCGACTTTTCCAAGTTTAAAGGTCGGCGTCGTTGTCGCTTAGGTCACACCGAAAGATCGATATTGAACCTATGGCAAGTGACGTTGGAATCGATTCCTTTCATATTCGCATGATTCCAAGCAAAAACATCAAGTTTCTGTTGGAGAAAGTCAGTTACCTCACCTCGGATGGATGGTCGAAGCTCATGACCTATTCTGAGCTCCTTCAATGGATCATCTGGTCCGATTGCTACCCTGTCTAGCTCCTCCACAGGTTTTCCCCCTTTGACCCTTAGACGTGGGTCTAATGAGCCAAGCTCGAACTCCACTAAATGTGCCATATAAATTCTTATGGAAGTATATGCCTCCTTCCTTGCTGGATAAATCTTCAATTGGCATTTCTCAGCAATGTCTCTATTTTCCTTAACTTGACCTACACCATGAGGCATAGAGAATTTTAGCGTGTAGTGGTATATGGACACAATTGCCTTAAGGTTGAACAGTAAAGGCTACCCCATAATGGGTCATAAGGTAAATTGGAATCGAGTACCACAAACTCAATGTTTAACTTAATTTGGAGTGGAACTTTGCCAATCTCAGCAGAGAGCTTAATCTACCCTTTTGCTTGGGTAAGGGCTCCATTAAGTCCTAAAACCACATTGAGTATGGTCGTAGAAAATTTAATGGAATACTCATCCACTCCAATGTATTAGCATAAAGGACGTTGAGAGAACTCCATGTATCTACTAAACGTTGGGAATGATGACCCTGCAATGGGTATTGGAACCACCAGGATTCGAGGATAAGGATATGGATCTGTCTCCTTATCGTCGAATGAAAGATGGTCGCCCATTATATTTTTTCGGTGTTTTTCAATCATACCTATCTCTGTGAGGTCGACTACAATGGGTCTCTTTAATCTAGCTTCTCTCGCTCGATCATTCTGTCGGTTCCTCAACATTCGAACCTGAGGACTAGGTAGATCAACATTGCAAGCCCTGGCCTCGGATTGATTTCCACGCACTACTCGACCTCCGTCTGGAGTGAAAAACTTTGTGCAATAGTGATATATTGAAGTGGCAATCTGAAGCTCGTATAATATAGGTCTTCCTAGTATAGCGTTATAATTGGAAGGAAGTCAACAATCACAAAATCCACTAGGATTCTTCTCTGGCAGGGGACCTCGCCTAGCTCTACGATCAAAACAATTTGACCTCGAGCTTCAATTGGGTGTCCAGAAAATCCTTGCAGTTTCCTGGAATACAGTTGGAAGTACCGTTCTTGAATTCCCATTTGCTTTATAGTTCGAGAATACAACATATTGACCGAACTTCCATTATTTACAAGAGTTCGATGTATTTGTATGCCAGCTACTGACATGGTTATTACCAACTCGTCACTTTGGTCCTGCAAAATTCTATACGAATCTTTTTCTGGAAATCTAAATCGTTCTGATAACGATTCCATGCCGTTATCAAGCTTTGGCCATTCTATATCGTAATTCTGGCAAATGCATGCATCTCGTGCTTGTCTATGCCTCACCCTCCAGATCCTTCGATACACTGGTTTCCACCTACTAACATTTTGATTTCAGCTCGAGGTGGGGGGTTCCAAGCTTGGTGAGTTGGCTGACCTCGTTCAACCATGCCAAGTTGGTGAGGTTGATGATTAGACGCCTGATTCGTTTCTCCGAGTTTAGCCACAAACTCCTGCAAATGACTTCGTCGGATTAAGGACTCCATCTCTTCCTTCAATTTTTTACAGTTATCTGTGCTGTGACCTGTCGACCTGTGATACCGATAGTATTTTACTTGGTTCGTTCCCGGTGGATCCTTTTTCTGAGATGGGGGTCTGCGAAACGCCTCTTTTTCTCCTGTTTACAGGAAGACCTTCCCAAAGGTAGTGTTCAGTGGATGACATTTACATAATCTTTCCGGATAAGACCTTGGATGATATATTTCCCTTCGATCTTTTCTCTTTTCATGATTGAATCATTTATCCACTTTTTTCTCTTTCGTTGGATTAGAGGAGTGTGGATTTATCTTGACTTCATCCTGATCTGAAGTGGCTTCCTCTGCGCTTATATGTTTTTCAGCTCGATTGAGGAACTCGTGGTGCGTTCGAGGCCCATCTTCATGTACAGACCACCAAAACTTCGTTATAGGCCTTAGCCCAGATAGAACTGTCATGAGTACAGCATCATCAGAGATTTTTTCGACCTCCATGGATTGTTTGTTAAACCTATTAAGGTAAATTTTAAGCGATTAGCTTTTCCCTTACTCGATGTTTACCAAACATTCTTTGGGTGTGGTTCTTGCTTTAGAACCCATGAACTGATCTAGGAATGTTGTGGCAAGGTCATTCTGGTATTTTATAGACCTCTGATGTAACCTTCTGAACCACATTTGAGCTTTATCTCCCAACGTTAATGAAAATACACGCCACATAATAGCATCGCCTGCTCCTTGTAGCTCCATCCAGGAAGTGTACTTGTCTAAATGACTAAAGAGATCTCCTTCTCCCTCGTACCCAATTAGTTGTGGCATTTTCAACTTTTCGGGTAGAGGTTCAGCGAGAATATCTTCAGTGAAAGGAGAATGACGCTTAGTGAGATACTCCTTCGTGCCTCCTTTATTCTTGGCTTCCAGGTCAGCAATGCACTTTTTTGGCATTCATTTCGGGTTCAGCTCGTTCCAAAAGACACTTTGCTCTGAGGTGTTCGAACATACTGCTGGTTTTCCTTGTACCCGGCTCCGCTACTGCGGGAGAACTCCCGATTTCTTCAGTTTGACCTTTAGACGATTCTTCTCCTGAAAAGTGGAGAGTCCTCCTGGTGGGAGGTCGTCTGACCCGTTCCCTTTGTAGGGACTCTATCTCAGTATCAGGTAGGTGAACGTGGGTTTGGTTTTGCTCCAATCTGTTGACTGTATTCGTCAACCTTTCGATAGCTTCTCTCATGAGGGTCATGTGAGGTTCGCCAGCTTCATTTTGATCTCGGCCTTTTCCAATATTTTGTGGAATATTGGCTTGTTCAGGATAGGTGTGAGATTGATTTCATGATGCCGAAATATCATCCATAACATGCTCTTTTGCAAATGATCTTTTTTTTGAGCGAATAGGGCTGATTATTCAAGTAAGGGCCCTCCTTCTAGCGCCAACTGTTGACGTTAAAAAGTGTAAGGATTAATTTAAGTCAACTTTGAATGTAAAATAAAGAGAAACTCAAGATTATTCGATAATAACTTCTAAATTACAAGTATTTCATCCAAAGAGATATTTTTTAAAGATCCCAGTTTCCTTCTCCTGTCCAAAGATTATAGGTAAAGAAAATTCAGTATCACCCACTTTCCTGTCTTGTCAATCACCAGTGCCGAACTAAAAAATACATTACTGACATATCTCAATTGGTTGCTGAGGTCGGCTTGAAAGGTTATCATGAAACCGTCCTTTACGTGGGTCCCCAACAATCAATGAGCTAGTGAGTAAGCGAAGCTATATCATATGATTGGCGAAATAAGCGAGCGCTGATGTAAGTTCTAGATGCAGTAATTAATTTGATTAGATGCTTTATCAGTATATAAGAAATCTATAATCATTATGTTCCCTTGAATCTCGACAATATGACCTGACCTTATGAAGCCGATCTTAGATTGAGATATACTAAGTGTATGTAACAATCGGTCTTAGTTAGGTCGCAGGTCGAATGTTAACAACCTTCTCCTTTCTATTTTTAGATCAGCCGTTGCATTGTTTTGTCATTTGGTCTACTTATCTTTTGACATTATTGGTTTTATGTCATATTTTTGTTGTTTAAAAGGTGATTTACATGAAATTAATCGTTTTACTTTTTCATACTTGCTTGTTCAGGCACTCGCAAAGAAAATATTATGAAAATCATTTTTCCTTTTGCTTGTGGTTTTTATCAGAAGACTCGGCTGATTTAGAGAAGAAGCTGCAAAAAGATCTAGAGAGTCTGAATTTGAAGGGTTGGTGACATACTCCCTTCCATATAATCTGAACTTTATATTTAGTACTTTTTAAATTGAAAGGTTTTTGATTATATGTTTTTTTGCTACTGGTCTTTTTCTTTTTCTTTTTTGTTGAAACCCAAGTGTGTGATCTTCACTTACTAAAATATCGAGGAGAATCTTTCATGCTATTCTACTGCACAATTTACTGAATACTTGAAAGATGAATATTATGTATATGAGGATGCAAGGGAAAGAAAGAACTAAAAATGAAACAATAAGAGCATGTATCCTTGTAAGTAAATGCACATACAAAGGAGAAAAGAAACAGATAAATTAAGATTTGATAGCGCATATCATTATGACTACATATGTCCGTATGAAAAAATTATAAGACAGCGGCACTTTATAATTCCTGCACAATGTTAATTTTCCTTAATCTCAGGTGCAATACGCAAAAGTTCAAAGAGTCTTGGACTGGAATTATAAAACATGAAAGATGGGGCAATCAGCTTCTTGAAAACACTCACCTTCCTATGATCATTTGGATGGATTCTATTTGATGCTACCTGGTGAAGAAGCCCGATTCAATCAACTTGACTGCAGCCTTCTGAGTGAAGGTACATTATGATTATACTGTAGGTGATCATGGGAACTCAGTTCAAAATGCAATTTTTTCGTGTGATTTTGAAGAAGATTAAATTATTACACAGCAGTATCACCTGGTTGGGCTGAAATTCCGAATTTATGTTGTGATTAAAAATTTGAGTTGGTGATTGGATCATAAATAAGCCGTTAATATTATATATTGTGATAATGATTCGAATGTTTAATTTCAGATCCTCTTTAAAATAAATATTAAGAAACTAAATTATTAGTCAAAAAGAAAACTAGTCTCTCTTTTTTAAGATTTTGAAGTCTGTACTTGGAAGGTTTTCCTGATGGTCAAGAATTTGATGATGGAAATACTTTATGCGATATTGATTTTGTAAAGCTAGCTTGATTTTGGGGGATCCTTATTTTAAATTGTGCACTTTTTATATTCTCAAGAAAATTATCTTCCCGTCGTAAAAGTCGTCGTCGAAGAAAAATCTATGTGCAGTCAGCTGTTGAGAATAAAGAAAGAAAAAAATAAGGTTGTGTTAGAGCCACATTATTTTGGAAAAATGTATTTTGGAATAGTAGATTTATGGAGAATGTGTGGTTGAAAATGGAGAAAAAGTTATTGATGTGATGGAAAATATTATTTTTATTGAAGAATGTGATTGAAAATGAGTAGAAGAATGAGAATGAAAATTTTAATGTGGTTCAAACATGGGCTAAGTTTAGGGTAATTATGTGTAATTTTACTTAAAACTATCTAAGTAAATAAGAAAAGGATAATTGGCGCAAAACGTCCTTACCTATGACGGGTTTTATGGAAAATGTCCCTACGTTTGATTTTTTTGGTGCAGAACGTCCCTACCTTTGCATTTTCTTGCGCAAAATGTCCTTTTCACCAATTTTTAACATA
>CAIGRT010215657.1:0-10986 GCA_903798405.1 Fraxinus platypoda
AGCCGGCTGGAAAATATTTTTCCACCAAAAGGGTGGGAAAATATTTTCAATGAAAACATGGAAAATGCTGACGTAGAGGGTGGGGTGGGAAAATATTTTCCGTGAAAAATTTAGGCTGTCAAACATCGTAAAAGATGAAAAAGGGAAAAAAATTTCCTAGTTCCCTGAAAAATTTCACCAATCAAACAGGGCCTTAGAGAAACAAGGCTTTTCATCCTCCATATCATTCTACATAATGCATTGAGTTCAACAATTATTTTGATTTGATCATTGCTTAGAAAAACATCATTCTTACATAAACCAAACACCAAAACACATACTTCCACTACATCTATCAAATAAATGAACAATATATAACAACTCAAATATGCAGTTGATAGCATGCACAAGCATAATCAATGATTAGTAAACTTTCCCACATACTCAATTCAAATCGAAATTGTGTTAATTGTATAAGTGACTCATGAATTAAGTGCCACTAATTCCTTGTAAATAAGACTTCAAACCTTATATTTGTGAGAAAGAACATGCTAAACATCACAGTTAAATAAGTTTATACATAAAACTCATTTTCATGTATATTATTATTTTCTCTCCCTGACTTTGAGCTTATTTTTTTCGCACAATTTATACTTTTCTTTTCAAATTCATCATATTTCTCTTCACTGTTTATCATCTTATGTGCAGACTCTTCTCCATTAAGCGACTAAGATGACCCTTGTAACGAGTTTTGGGCAGTTGACTCCAAGTGAATTGACCATAGGGTATCAGGTTATGAGAAACTCCTCGAGCTTAATAACTCGAGTCAAATAAGCTTTGAAAAATAGTATAAGATGACACACATTTTATTTTACTTTTCAGGGGAATTTACTAGATATTAGGTCAACTAAATTAAGGTCAATTCATGTTCAAGATCATCTTATAAACAAATGACTACCATCCCAAATCTCACACATGCGGTTAAGACTCATCACAAGATTATAGTGTGTGCGGTGCAGATGGTACATGAAGAAACCTATAATAAGTTCTTCATATAAATCTAAACAAAGTAATGGAAAATAAGCTACAACACATCAATTAAGCTCATACTTGATCACAACACACATGTTCAAGTAAATTATATATTGTGTTAAAGAAAAAATTCCTCTTTTTTTATTTTTCAAAATTTTTTTATTATTCATTAAAAAAATCAAACAACTTAAAAACAAAATTGCAAAAAAAAAATTGATATGCATGCTATAATAAATGAAACACAGCGATAAAGCACAAGCATACACTAAAAGTACATAATCAGTTAGGTACACAAATGCTCTTACCTTTAAGAGCATTGTGATCTATCTCAAAAATTTTCAAATCACTCTTCTTCACCCAAACTTGCCACGTAGAAGAATTAATCCTAGTTAACTGTGTCATTAACTCGGTCAATTGACTCACCTGACTAGTAAGGAAGTCAATCCGATTATTAAACTCCTGATTTTTATTTTTATTTAAGTTCTGACGTCTATTTCTATTCAGGAATTTATGACATTTAGACCTTATATGTCCTAATTCTCTACAGTTGAAACAAGCAGGAATAAATTTACGAACAATTTTAGATTTCAAAATTTGAACCTTAGGTGGAGGAAAGCTATGTTGTACCGATAATTTCAGTCATCGAACACCTATATTCTTGGCCGTGTTTCTATTGGAGAGCTCGTGACACTTAGGTCTTATGTGTCCTATCTTACCACAATGGTGACACGTAGGGATGAACCTAGAAGCAACTCTAGGTTTCAAGTTTTGAACCTTATACTTTGAGGCAGGTACAAACTTATTGTTAGAAGATGAAGTAGTATGAGAATTTGTTTCATTATCGTTAAAATCTCTTCTATTCCCAGTTGGTTTGTTCAGACCTATTATATTATCAATTTTTTAGATCCGTTAGAAAATGTTTGAAGTTGGGAATTTGATTTCTCAAGATCACTCGTAAGAGATTTAACCTTAACATCTAAAGACTCATTCTTAACCCTTAATTTATTCAAACATCTAGTCGACTTCTCAAGTTTGGCTATAAGACTCTTTTTTTCTAATTCAAGTGCATTAACCTTTTTTAAGCATGGCTTTATTCACCTTCTTAATTTGCGTTTTTCAAGATTTTTATCCGGCCTATGCAACCCAAAATCTCTTCACTATATATATGAACGCCACCACATGAAAAAGTGAGGTTGAGCATTTAGAGAAACAAGTGTTTTCATCTTCCATATCATTCTACATCATTCATTGAGTTCAACCATTATTTTGATTTGATCATTGCTTAGAAAAACATCATCCTCACATAAACCAAACACCAAGACACATACTTCCATAGCATCTGTCAGAGTTCTGAAGATCAAGGAAGGTGACCGAAGTTTCTAGTCGTTGGAGAACAAGGAGTTCTCATTAATTCATATGAGACAGACGAATTCAGAAGGCCGGAAGTTGCTGCTGGAGCATGCAATCCAGGAAAGCTTTGGTGATTACAGTCAGGAGGTCAAAAAACACTAAAATTAGTCGAGTATGACTGTACTGTAAGTTGATTCGTTTATAGTGGAAGTAACTGGCTTGGTCCTGAAGTTTTTTCCCAATTGGGTTTCTCCGTCATCAATATTGGTGTTATTCATTGCTTTCTTATTACAAACTGCAGCAATTCAACTTAGGATAATTGAATTGTTTGTTTAACCATCTAGAAACAATTAAAAAGTGACTTGTTGCTTTTAGTTGTATAATTCCGCATGTAAGGTTGAGCATAATCTTTAATTCCGCATAAACACCTATTCATTCCCTCTAGGTGTTAGTTGGGTCGAACCTCGAAACTTTCAAAGAGTGTACCTTGCAATTCAATAGGTTTGATAAATAGACAAATCTAATCTATAACGTATATCAATGTTAGATTAGGCTAAATAATTTTGCTTGGATCCCTTCACCAAAATCCAGAAGCATTTGAAACTTGTGCAGCCCCATCAATTCCTTTGAATTTCATTCTTGTGTAAAGAAATTTCGATTGACCATATCAATCATAACGCACTCTATTTGGTAATGGCGATTGACAATTCACTAATCAAGAAATGAACTTACTTGGTTCTCCTTCAATGGGATGAGAGTGCCACAAACAAGTCAAATATGTGCCAAAACTCGTATGATTATGCAACGAGTTTAAGAAAAGACTCTGTCATTTGTACACTGAATTTATACACTTTGGTTGACACTTGTATTGTTGTCAAGAATGTATTGTATGAAAAAAGCTATTTAAAATTTAAACTGTCCAATTAGATAATGTCACACCTTGACAATAAGCCTCCGTTTGGCTCACATTATCCCAAATATTTATTCATTTCTCTCTTATTTTCAATCACGCAATCTTCCATAAAATAATATTACATATAAATCAATTTTTTTTTCTTTTTTTAACTACACATTCTCCCAAAAAATACTATTCCAAAAATTATAATTGACACGGGGGCAAACGGGGCCCAAGTGTTGCAATGTTGAAAGAGAAGGGCCAAAATTCGTATGTCCTGGGAAAATGTGAATTGATTGAAACTAAACACGGTAAGATGGGACAATCTATCCATCAAGATTGCCAGTGGGTAGCTACACCGTACATGTTCGATGCCTGATTGCCATTTATTATAGAGGACCTTATCCTCGTCCAACCATCTCAATTAAAATTTAAATTATCAAGAAAGCAAATTTGTTTATTTAAATTTTATTCTTGCGCATACTTAAATTAATTTTTTATTTAAATGTCCAACACATTCAAAATTTTTAAAATGAATAGTCGTGAAATTAAAAATTAGTTATGTTTGGCATATGTTTAAAAATACACGAGAAAGATTTTTTAGTCTCATAATATATGTAGATAAAAAGTGATTTGACTTTTAACTATTATTCAGTCTACTAACTAATTGATAGAATGATTATGTGTGTTATCATGGTCTTCCATGTACTTCTAGTTTCAAGGTTATAAACGAGGTTTCTCTGTTATATCGAGGACATCAAATTTGCCTTTTTACATTTTACAGAAGGGATATTAGGCATTCGTGGTTGTCCATTCTAGGTTGAGGATGCAACTAAAATCGCAAGGGTCAATGATGTGGACTATGTAATCCATGCCGAGCTAATAGTTTCATGAATTGTGTAGTGCATGTGTATGATCCTATTTTTTGGTAGATGCAAATCTTTATAAAAATCTGTTAAACCATTTTTGAAATTATATCAAATTAATGTAAAGATATTTCTAAAGCTAAAGTTTATTATTATTTGAATCTTATAGCAAGAGAGATTCTAAGCTACATTCATAAATATACCAACCAGAAATATAAAATTGTAATTAATATTGTTGTAATCCGAGTACATGTGACCCACAGTCACAAATTCGTAGTTCTATTAAACATTGATGGTGTGAGCTAGTGTATATAGGAACCTTACAATTCAATATTTTAAAACCATTTTTTCCACTTTGATCAAGTGAAAACCGCAAGCATACGGGATTATCGACAAGTAATGAATGTGATGAGAAAAAATATCGTCATATAGAGAATAAATTTCAATTCAAGTTTACTAGTTTTGTATTGATTTCGATTTGTGTAAACAAAAGACATCTTGATTTGTGATTTATTCTAAGAAATATGAAAACATGTTGTGTGTATCAAATTATTGATGATTGTATTGGATTTAGAGTCCTTCTATTGCTATTTACTTCAATTTTCAATTATGTAATTTAGTTCCTTTCATGCATTCTTGACAACAAATAGAACGCATTAAATTTTAGATTATCTATACGATTGCATACGCAATATTGTTATTCATAAACATCTATTGCATGTGTGTTAATCTTGTAGCGTTCTAAACTTATTGTAAGTTTCACATCACTACAACAAGCAACTAATTATCTAATTGATGATCAAACAATTAAATAATATAATGTGAATGCAAAATTAATCATGAAATGCAACATATAACTAAGCTACTAGTTTTGAATTAAAATAAATAAACAATAGGGTTCATTTTCATTCAACACAAAAACGGATCTAGCCTACCATTATTTTATATAAATTACAAAAAGAATAATAGAAAAATATCACCTGAATTATGAAATAATGTAAAGACATTGATTTTCAAGTCAAATGCTGAATTCTTCAATTGCTTGCTAGGGTTTGATCTTCTTTCTCAAAATATATTAATTGACCTCTTGTTCTTGATGAATTTGATGATATGAATGTGTATTATGAGGTTAGAGAGAGTTCCTCAATGTTTTGTTCAAGATTATATTTATAGGAGTAAAACAATTGTTGAAAATCGTGTCAGAATTTAATTTTAGGAAGAATTTTAATTTCACCCAAAAATTGCAAAAAGGTCCCTGATCTTCTCTGCTTGTGTGGGTCGATTCCTTAACTGCACTCGCGTCGAGTCTAGAATTGGCTCTCGGGGGATTTTAATGGATTCGGCGTAGGGACGTCGACTTATTGTGCTGTGCGCATGAGTTCAATAAATCATTTCTTCCTGCAATTCTAATCCTTTAACTTGCATTTACATCCAATTGGGTCCAATCATTCTCCATTAATCGATATTAGGTTCGAATCAACTATTGGAAACTTGCAATTTGTTTCCTGAACTTTGAATTTCGTCTTTTTTTGCCCATTTTCGCTCATTCCTTTCAATTTACCCAATTTGCATCGAGTCTTACCTAACAAACAAAATTAACACATAGTTCAGCTATAATTTATCCAAATCGACATCAAACATCCTAGTTTAATAGTCTAGATAAGTGCACAAAATACACATATCAAACATCCCCAAACTTGAACATTTGTTTGTTATCAAACAAAATTATAACATAACTTAAATAAATTTTTTAAAGGAGAAATTGCAGCCACGGTACCAAACCTTTCACATTTTTGCAGACTTTGCCTAAACCTTTGTTTTGTGCCACCCACGGTACCAAACCTTTAAACAATTCGCACTCGGAGTCCAAATGGACGGTTTCCGTCCAGTTGACCGTTAATTGACCAAAAAAGTCAAAATTGACCAAATTCTTATCAAATGTCTAATTATCTCAAATAAGTGTTTGAGACTTAATTAAGACATGTAGCGTATTTTGTTTCATGAACCTACTTTTCAAGTTTGCTATGCATATTCTGCTTTTTGCACTAGTTTGATCCCTCTTTTGAGTTTTCTTTTTCGAATATTTTATAATTGTCTTCATTGGAATATTTTATAGGGTAGTTTCGTAACAAGGCTGCTATAATTAGTGCAATACCTCTAATTAAACACTTATTCTTAAAAATCAACCCATAACTTAAAATTTTCATCTAATTTTCTTCTTATTGACCTTGGACAATCTATACAAAATTTAGCACACACAAAACTTAAATTTATCTCAATGTCTCTCTACAACAGCTTAATCATCCCAAATTATCCTAAAATTGGTTAACGACGTATATTTAGTAGTTGTTTGGATTTAGTATATAAGGCCCACAATTTCAACCTATTCAAAATTTGAATCAAATTAATACTTAATGATGTAAAATATAAATCTAATATTCAAAAATATCAAATTTCACATGAACAAGTCTAAATCAACTTAACATGCATCTTTTCCAGAATTTATAGCTAACACATGGTTCCAAATATTTGCATCATAGTAGGCAAGTTTATCTAACTCAGACAAGCACACAAAAGCAATAATAAAGCTGAAAATAAATTATTATTTTTTTAATTTTCTCTTCTTTTTCTTTTTGCACGTGAACAAGTACACAAAACAATAAAAATAGATAACATACTCGATGTTTTTCACCCTCAAACTTATAACAGATATTCTCCTTAATGTTTAAAAGTATTACACACAATATATAAAAATTAACGGCAAAGAAGGAAACTAAATACTCCACCGATATAAATATGTAGGTGATGGATGGACTGACTTGAAAGTACTGGATTACTTTCTATGTCTTTTCCCTTATTCAATGTGTTCAGGTGTCATATTTTTTCAAAATAATTAAAAATCAATCATAATATGGAACAGTTCATAATAAGCTCAAACATACCCTAAAGGGAAATATGGGGATGAAGATACCTTATACTATTAAAAGTAATAAAGATTACTAATCTTATGTTTTAGAAAACAAAATAAATAAAAAGGGAGAAAATTAGCTTGTCTCACAATAAACGCTTGTTTATAGTCAATAGCTTGCCTTTAATGTTTTGGTTATCATGGTGGCTTGAAAAGAGAGTTCAGCCCTGCATCGATTACACTTTTTAGTTAATGCCACTGTTTTATCTACTACTAGCAGATTTCTCTTATTGGTCAACACATCTTTCGAACACTTAATAAAATTTGGAATGTGTAGAATGACGTCAATGAAAGGAATATTGATATGAAGTTATCTAAGGGCATCCAAGAACTTCTTAAACTATTTTTTCAGCTTATTGTTCTACAACCTTCAAGGGAATGGGATTGGGATTGGGATTGGAGGCGTGCATTTATTGACAAGAACGATTGCCTTAACTTGTAGACTATCTAACTATTCTTAATTTAACCTTTGCAGATTTTTCAGATTGACTTACTTGTTCCTTGCCACTGGTAGGTTACCTGATTTTCCTTGGTCCCTTCCTTCTTCATAGTGATTTTTGACAACTAAACTTTACTTCTCGTAGTGATGGCTTGAACCTGTTCCCCTTTTGGATGCTTTTGAAGCCTTTGAGAAAATGAAATAGGTGGCAAATATGTTCGAACAAGGGTTGCAAAATTAATTGATGGTATCTCAACAACTGCATAATTCACAGCTTCAATAGCTAATACTTGTTACTGTGGGTTCTATTCCGTGTCGCTGGTGGGGTACCATGTATTCTATTGGACAATGAAGTTGCCATATATCCCATCTAAGTTTTCAAATTTTTTATTGTAGCTGCTAGTTTTGAAAATTAGTCTCAGTATTTGCAATGCACCGAGCCACTAATTCTTCCAACGATAGCTTATTCTCTTATTGTTGCTGAAATCCTGATGGGCTCATCTGAATCTAATATCCCTGACCCTGATTATTAACCCAAGGGAAGTTTGGATATTTTCTCCAACCTGGATTATAGGTGTTGGAGTAAGGGTTATCCTACTACCTATGAAAATTTTGGTCATATTGTACCTCTTCAGACTGATAAGCATAAATGAAGGTTAAATTACAATTTGTAATAATAAGATCTACCCTGGAGTCCCCATAGACTGGTGGCTAGTTGGTGGACCATGCTCACATTCTGAATTAGGTTGTCTATTTTTTTATTACTTTAATCTAAGCTACCAATGTTGTAAGTGCATCTACATTGTGAATACCCACAGTTTTCCTTGGAGTTTCCCTTTCAATTGGTCATATAGACTGATTTTCTATAATTATCTCATATAATTCATATGCTCTATCAATGGGCATATCCATTATTGATCCTATGAAGCGTCGGCCATGTCAATGTATTTAGGACGTAAGCCTGAATAGAAAATGTAGAGCTGGGATTTTTTAGGAATGTCCAGATCCGGACACTTTCTAAAGTAGTCCTTGAACATCTCCCATGCTTCTGGATAGTTCTTGAGATCCTTATGCTTGAAAATATGATTTCAGATGGATCATGATGGCGAGAAGAATTTCAAGGTAAATTACCGTACCATGTCATTCTACGAAACGATGCTTTCAGGAGGTAATGAGTCGTGCGCCCCCTTTTAAAGTATGAGAGAATATACATCTTCAAAAAGCATGTGTTGGAATACCATCGTGACTGATTATATTACAGAGCCTTAGAAAAGCTTGTATGTGTTCTTGTCGATTGTTAGTTGGTTTTCTAGACAACCTGATATCCTAATGATTCTGAAACAAATTGATAACATCTGGTCGAATGTGGAAGTTGGTCTGCCCAAAGGATGGATAGATAATAGTTGGTTGTACATGACCTGGAGTGTGATTCACATAATCTCCTACTAATACTTCATCATCTTTGGCAACTTCTCTTAGTGGAATAGGCTATGCCAGTGGATCTGATGGTAACTGAATTTGATCTTTATTTTTTTTGCCATTCCCCTACTTATCTTTGTTATCTTCTTCGTCGTTTAAAGGTCATTTTGATCTCAGGATTCAATGGTAGAAGCACGATTTCTTCATAATCTTACATAAATAGTTAGACAACACCTGTAAAAGAAAATCAAACAAAAGAAAGATCACTTGTGGAATTAATAGCCTAAAATAAATAAATAAAATAAAATAATTCGAATCCTACATAAATTAATAAATTTAAATTAAATACTTTATCTCTTGGCAACGACACCAAGAACATGATTGAGCGAAATCTATAAGTGTATGAGATCGTTGACAAGTAATGAATGTGATGAGAAGAGTATCGTTCCACATAGAATAAATTTCAATTCAAGTTTACTAATTTTTTATTGAATTCCAAGATGTAAACAAAGGAGATTTTGATTTTTTGATTTATTCTATTTTAATCTAAGAAATATGAAAATGTGTTGTTTGTATGAATGATTGAACTGGATTTAAAGTCCTCCTTTTGCTATCTATGCAATTTAGTTTCTTTTATGCATTTCTGACAATCAATAAAATTAAGATATTTAACTTTCTTTTCCGAGATAAATTAATTCTACTATAATAATTAGCCGATCTATTCCTAGTACAAATTGGAATGATTAGAACGCCTTAGATTTTAGATTATTTATATGATTGCATATGCAATACTGTTATTCCTAATGTTTATTACCCATGTGTTAATCTGGCATCGTTCTAAACTTATTGTGAGTCTTCCAATACTATAACAAGAAATTAATTATCTAATTGATGATCAAACAATTAAAATAAATAATACAATGAGAATGTAAAATTAATCAAGAATTAGAAAAAAAAAAGTTTAAATTACTAGTCTTGAATTAAAATAAATAAAATTAAAATAAATAAATAATAGAGTTCATCTTCATCCAATACAAAAATGGATCTAGTTTGGGATGATTTCATATAAATTGAAAAAAAGAATAATAGAAAAATATCACTCGGATAATAAAATAATGTAAAAGATATTGATTTTCAAGTTCAAGGTTGAAATTTTCAATTTCTTGATATAATTGTCCTTCAATTGCTTATTAGGATTTGATCTTCCCTCTAAAAACATATGAATTAGCTTTTATGTTCTTGATGAATTTGATGATACGAATGTGTATTAAGTGGCTAGAGAGAGTTTCTCAACGTTTTACCCAGGTTTGATATTTATATAGTTAAAATTTGCAGAAAATCGCATTAGAATTTAATTTTAGGAGGAATTTTAATTCCACAAAAAATTGCAAAAATGATCCTAAAATTTTTATTTTAGGCTCTCAGGTGATTTTTAATGGAGCCAACACGGGGACGTTGATTTATTCTGATGTGCGCGCGGTTTTAATAAATCATTTCTTCATGCAATTTTGTTTCTTTAACTTCTATTTACATCCAATTGAGTCTAATCACTCTCCAATCATCGATATTATGTCCGAATCAACTATTGAAAACTTGCAATTTGGTCAACAAACTTTGAATTCTGTCCTTTTGCGCTCAATTATTTCAATTCATCCAATTTGTCTCGAGTTGTATGTAACAAACAAAAGTAACACATAGTTAAGCTATAATTTATCCAAATCAACAACAAATATCCTAATTTAATAGCCCAGAGAAGTGTATAAAATATACTTATCACAATCCTACATATTCATAATATAAATATCTGTTCATTAACTTTTTGTAATTTCTCTATTAATAAACTTATTTCACTAGTTAAAAATCATTTTAACTTAAAAACGTTCCAACAACTTGCATTCAAGTTAGAGAGCTCCCCTTCACTCAGAGGTGACTCCAGCAACATGAGAACATTAATCATAAAATATATTTAAACAAAATAAATGATAATCAACTATACTTGTCAAAAAAATTGTATTTGTTAAGGGATATATATCTCACA
>CAIGRT010215666.1:0-25339 GCA_903798405.1 Fraxinus platypoda
TCTCCTGTCCTCTGTTAATCTCCAGTTTCTCAAAAAGTTCCATGAGTTCGCGTTCATGTCTGTTACAGGACACACCAACCATCCTACTAAACTCCTGAATTTTTTGAAGAACCCAATTCGAAGGTGAGAGCCCATTAGCAAAGATGTATCCCTCCACTTCTTCCACTGGATTTGGTTCCCCCCCAGGCAGACGCGCCTGACCAGTGGGCTGGGGGGGAGAATCCGACGCCGATGGGCGGTCGGAGACAGCCACACACCGCGCCGGAGGCGCGTCTGCCGGCGCGTGACGGCAACTTGTTATTTATATGTTATTAAATTAGATTACGTTAATTTGTAAAAGTTAAGATTGAACTTGATATTTGTATCTACTTTTTGTTATTAGTATTAAAATCTACTTTCAGGTGTATTTATGTAGTATTATTCTAAATGTTAAAAAATTTAATTATAGTACGGAACCGAACAGAACCGTTCCATTTACTAAATACCCGAAAATTTCTGGAACCGAAAAAAATCGAACCGAACCGACCCGCGCCCACCCCTACATCTATGCATACAAATTAGAAAATGTTCTAGAGACCGTAAGTTGTTACAGAATCCTTACACAAAAAGGGAAATGTGCATACCTTTGCAATCTCTTTCGAAGCATATAGCGTAAGTAAGCATCCGTTCCTATAGAACTAATTCCCATATACTTGCACATATTGACTAACCGAGGCCTATTAGCAACAAAGATTTGAGCATCATAATACACTGTAAATAACCAAAAATATGATATTCATGTATAAAGCAACAGATATTAGATATTTTAATTGCAAATAAATCAACCTGCTGATATTATCTAGTGTGAGCGCATCATTGAACAACTTAGCAAAACCCAAGATTTCATCATTCGAGACACCAGCACCTGTTCTAACCTGTATCAAACACATCAAACATGTATTAAGATTGGTGGAAAATTTGTAGATAGGATCTGGAGACGCAAGGTAAATACAACAGCAGACTCATGATCAACTGTACACTAACCCGGTCCAGAAATTCATCGAGGTCCTCAGCATTTTTCTTAATCTCCCCTTTCCGTGAATTTTGGACTTCCTTTGCCATTTCTTTGACTGTGTCTTGAAGAAACTTCGCATACTCAATTCTGGCAATTAGCTGCCTTTTTAATGCTTCCTACAAGTTTGTTCTTGTAAATCCAATTTTCATTTGAGGAGGGCAGAATAAAGGGCAACTAAACAAATATCTATGCTTTCATCTGAATGAAACTACATTGTTATGTTCTCTAACCTAAAATACAAGGCAATGGAGTAGATCTAAACAAGCCAATAATGGCATGCCGTAGAGAGACTAGCTAGCAAAAATAGGTCATAGAACCTCAGTTTTCATGAGTAGAAAGTAACAGTCTTTACATAGAAGTGGTTATAAAGCAAGAATACAGATTGATCATGATGTAGAACCTAATATCTAAAAACAAAATGAATCAAATAACTAATGTATCCATTAACTACATCAAACTTTGTAAAATTTAAGTCCACGTCTCTGTAATGCAAGAATGGTACTATATTTTTTTCGACTTCACTACGTCATGAAGTTACAAGCCCACCTGTCCACAAAATGCTAAAAAATCTATTTACAGGTTTCTAGTTGGCTTTTGGTGAATAGCTTTGAAATATCTCAAACAAAACTGTATAACATTTTTTACAAAGTATTTTAGTTGAGAAACGTACAAATCTTAGTCTGCAAAAACACCTCGAAAACTACCACAAATCTTTATAACTGGACAATTCGAGGACATTTCTAATGTCAATGTGATGCACCAAGAAAATGTTTAGAGAAAAAAATGGCGTAAATATACAATATCTCTGAATAACATAAGACATGCAATTGCAACAAATGCATGACTGAGCAACCTTTTAGATAGGCAGAGGAGCCTCTTTAAAAATTATTAGTTGAAATCAATATTGAACTGAGAAGAAGATACTAGCACAAAAGTTATAATATGAAATTATTGGACATTAAAGGGTATATAGTGGCTTAGGTAAACAATAATATGGAATAGAATAAAGATGGTGTAAATCGGAAGAATGACGATAAGAAAACATGAAACAATTCTAAGCATATTAAGGGAAAACATTATATCTTCTCCCACAAACTTGATTCCCCAAACAGGTCCTTGTACTTCGACAAATATTAAGGTGAATAGAAAAGAGTCTCAACAAAAGAGTCTCACAAATTGAATGTCAATTATATACAAAATCACTGATAGATGTCGACTTTCTTCAAATCTACAATTTCAATGAGGGATAACAAATTTCAAGCGTCATGCAATGAGGATTTTGTCCATGCCTCCACGAGATCCTGGTCTATAGATGTCAACTAGTGCGTAGAAAAAGTTTCAGAGTGAAGTTCACACTACTATCATAATTTGGTCTAAAAAGTTGCTCCAGAAGCACGCTGAAGCAGAATCCTACCGCTGAATCTATATCACGGAATAACCATTCACAGTAGTATTAACTGAATCTTTCTTCATAAACACAGATTAAGGGGAACAGGACAGGGAGAAAAAAAATGATTTAAAAGCATAAAATAGACTATGGAACAGCAGGGAGAAAAAATTATTTAAAAGCATAAAATAGACTATGGAACAGCATTAAAAAAATCAGATAAATTAAAAGACAGTATCAATTAACATTTGAATCAATACCTCTTCTTTCATCTTGTCTTGGAAGGTTGATGGTAACATGTTTGGAAAAAGCTTCAGAAAAACAGGCAACAAGAATTCCATGAATGGGACTATGATAAAAACAGCAAATGGAACTAGCCTAAAAATATCAGCAGTTGTTCGGGTAAGCTGTTGCCTCTCCCTTCTAGAGAGACTCTTTCCACCAGCAAGTTTCAACAACAATCTTGAACTTATTCTCACATCAGCCCATAGAAGCTTACAGCCCAACCAGTAATGCTGCAGCGTCGATACAAACTCATTTTTCCAGTGCAAAAGTTTTTTAGCCCAGTCTTCCCTGAGAGGAAAGATAACGCATGAAAAAGGACATGAGATAATTCCCAGTTTGTTTGGTCCAACAAAAAAAAAATTAAAAAAAATCAGTACATTGAGAACAATCCAACCTCCTCATTGAAATGACAGGTCTAAAAGCTGGACCAATTCCCAGAAGCCTAGCCCACAGCCTCCACAAAATGGATTTAGCAACCTTCTGAGATTCTTCTAGCTGTTTAGCTTTTGCTTTGGCCTTTGCAGCGCTTAGACCTACAACAGCTTGATCACATTCCTCTGGAGATGCTTCCTTTCTCTTTTTGGTAACCAATGTCTCATCATCTTCATTATCACTTCCAAAATCAGGCTGATTTGCAGTTGCTGTAGAGGCATATCGTACAGGTTGTAACATTAACCTGACCCCTACATGGGATTTAAAATCTATCCTTCCATTTCCATAATGGAGAAATGTAATTCCATAAGCTTTATTCCTAAAAAGGCCTAATGTTGAAAGATTCAACAATTGCCTGAAAACTGAAGCTTCAGTATTAGATTCTGAATTATCTGAACTTCGAGAGAAGTGGTTTGCAACAGAGCTGAAACCACAAGAATCTGAACACTGACTGGATTGCTCCAGACCCAAAGTTTGGTAACTTTGAATTAATCGAACAGAAATATTCTTTCTCCTCCTCAAAATTGCCCTAGAAGCCATTATCGAGTTTTCCTCTCCTCAAGAAAGAAAGCTGAAGTCACATTCCCAACACCCTACTAGTTAAGCTTGGGATAAAAATAGAAAACCGCCATTCAATTCTTCATTTCAGAATAAGAACATAGATTGATTGCAAAAATAAAAACTGCCAGTCATGCACCACAAAATGGTTCCATATAAAATAAATTTATAAATGAAACTTCTTGTCAACTCGGGCTGTTCCTTACAATAATGGTGTTTTCCATAAGAAGAATTAAAAAATACAAAAAAAAAAAATTCAATCAAATTTCTCATGCATGTGATAGACTAGAAAAAAAGGTGTTGTAAGGCCTATATGTATGTATGTCATCTCTGCACATAATGGTATTTTATTCCTAAAATAAGAAGATTTTGAATAGAAAATTTAATCTCTTTACTTAAAAGGCAGCAGCATTTCTGGAGAACATATTAATCACCGTAGTAAACTATTTGGACTGAAATTTAATGCTAAGATCATAATTTTCTTAATCCCAATGGCAGAACTCTAAGTTGCAATAGTAAGGTGCTGAATGAAATATATAGTTTTCAAATTCAACTTCCCAAACTTTCAAGAAACCAAATACTTAGACAGAAACTATTACTCATCTGTCTGTTTCTATGTCAGTGTCAAGAAGTTCAAATTTATGGCAAAATAAACGAATCCGTTGCACAAGAAACGGGCATAAAACAAAAAATGAGATTTTTCTTGGAAGATATTCCCGAATCAATAATTTAAATTAGAAAAAGCGCAAAAAAAAAAAGTAACAAACACATCAAAATTGTTGTCTCAGAGAGCAGGGTGACTTACAGTTTGCAAATGAAACTGAGCAACAGAAGTGAAGAATTCTTGCCTTGTAATACATATATATGAGGGTATATATAGCTCTGTGTGTGTGTCTATGAGATGGAGGGGTTTTAGAGAAATAAGAGACAACAGCGCAGAGGTTTTAAAAGGAGAAGATCACAAGGAGGAGTTATCAGGTGTGGCTCTGTTATACGACTCAGGTGCACCCCGAAAATATGGACCATCGACTCTGCCTGTCTCAAATTGGTCCATTTTCCTTTCTATTTTCATGGTCCATTTTCATAAAGGCAAAATTTTCTGTCCTGTTCAAAATGGCTGTCCTGAATTTTCTTAATTCGTCTTAAATATTTTTATTTTATTTATCTTATGTTTGAGCCTATTTTTTGTGTAGAATACATTTTTGAATAGTAGATTGATGGAGAATGTACGATTAAAAATAAAGAAAAAATTTTTGGATTACGTGTAATATTATTTTTTTTAAAAACGTGCACTTATAAAGAAAAGAGAAAAATGTAATTTGAAAAGAATGAAAATCAAACAAGGTCTTAAATGAGTATACAAATAAAAGTAAATAATCCCTGATTTAGTGGGGGAGGCAATTGAGTCATCTTCCCCACGTTAAATTTCGAATAGTCAAATTTTTTTTAAGATTTTCAAAAAAATCTTTATAGTTTTCATTTTTTGCTCTCACAGTTAAAATTTTGTAAATATTACCCTCGCAGTTCTTTTATCTTAGCTATGTCCCTGATGCTCCCACCCCATCCCACCTTTCAAAAGTCTCCGACGGGATGGAAATGGCTATCTTTCTCCTCTCCTCTCCGTTGCCATCTTTAAATTTTTCTTGTTTGTGGATTTATAGCCACCATAGACTAGAGTTATAAATTATTATTTTTTTGCACAAATTTTTAATTACATTAAAGATTTTCAATTTTTTATTTATCTTCAATATTTTATTAATTAATATTTTTATCTCTAATGAATGATATATGTTCCAAATACAACGTTGGGGAACAAACACATATACATGGTACCGTCCCTTTCTTAATTGGCTTTAAAAACACGAGTAAGCATAAAAGAAAGAATCGGCTTATTATTTGAAACATTTATTCTTGTAATTTTGTTACCTCAAATAACAAACTATTTTAGTGCAAACTCGGGTCTATTTGATTGCAATGATAGAATTTGGGTGAAAAGAAAATGAACTAGGGAATTGAATTGTCTAGAATTCATTTTATGGGAATTGTCAATTAATTGTGTTTGATTGGTATAATTTTTCACTTGAAAAATGTTGAAATTTTGAATCTTTTGGTATTCGTTTGGCTCTGTTTTTTATGAAAATTGTCCATTTAAGGGATATTTTTTTTTTTTTTTACACAATTATCCATAAAATTTGTTTTCATTGCAAAAACAAAAACAAAAAAAAAAAAAACCCGGAAAACCCCTATTCCCATCATAGTGGTGGGAAAACCAATTCCTCAAAAACAAGGAAAAACCAATCACGTGAGCCTTAAGTGGAAAACAAATTCCATGGAATATTTTACTTATCAAACGTGGCAAAAAGTGAAAAGTTGGAAAATATATTCCAACTTCGGAAAATGGCACCTATCTAAAAAAAAAAAAATCCTTCTTTGATGAGTTGTTTTAGTCAAACTCCAAATTAATTTATAAGGTTTTTCTTAGTCTTCTGTACAATTTTTTTTTTAAATTAACACGAAGATTTCATAGATGTGTAATTTATAAATAAATAAAATGAGTGATAAGTGAATAGTATTTATAAGTCCATTGAAATGTGTGATTAAAAATAAAATTTAATTTAAAAATTATGCAAAACAAAGGCTTAATTGATTACATAAATCCTTTTAATTTCGTTGTTCCACATTTAAGAAATATAACCTCGACGTAAAATAACGAGGGTAATTATTAATTCTAAAATAAATAATCTTTTTATTAATCAAAATTAAAATTTATGTATTTGTCAAATATTATTTTTAAGTGCTTATTATAAACAGAAGGTCCTATGAATTTGTAGATAATAAGTGAATATCAAGTTGAGCAATGCAAAAAAACAAAAAAAAGTTTTCTACCAATCCCACATTTATTCGTCCCGCGATCTTCCATTATACAAATTATACCATAGTACAAATAAGAAGCTCCCCAGAGTCTTGCAACAGTAATTCACTTACAAAAATCCCAATAATCAGTCCTAAGATTCATCCATCATTATTCGATTTTACAATAAGAGCACAGAACTGCCAACTTTTACGTCGATAGATATCACGTAATAACAACATTTTTCCGTTCATTGAATCGCATGCGTTGCTTATTTCCTGCACAAAGATCAACAGGTCAGGCATGTGGAGACACTAAACCTGCATAGATAAGCATTAAGGCCACTAAAAACTTTCACATTGGTCAGGACTGGATAGAAGTTGCCAATTTTTCTGTCAAGTATTCACATGTTTTGAATGCGACGACTTATTTGGGGGGTATTTTCATCTATCCACTCCATTTTTCTCATAAAACAGTTGAAATCAGGGATGGTTTTAGGAAAATAGAGTCAATTAATGAAAATAACCTTTGAATCAATCATCATGTGCTTTTGCACATGATGGATCGACAAAAAAGCTGCATTTTTATCCAGTGAGAATCAATGTGCACCGGAAATGTAACTATGGGTACCTAAAGGCAAGAAAAAACAATTGGGGGACCCATGTGTCCCGCGGCCAAAAATTTCACTATGTTCTATTTGCTTTTGTTCAACCTGTCATCGACTTCTCTAATTTTAATTCACAAATTAGATAACTAGTTGACATGCAAATGAAAAATAGACAATTCTATAGACATCGATTTCAATTACAATACTAGGAAGCTGAACTTTTCATCACACGAGAGCCTCAAAATATTGATACTAGGCTGCAAAAAAATGATCCGGCTGGGAATATTGAACTTTACTCAATTCTTGAAGAAATTGATCTATTAACAGTGAATGCTTACAATAGTAAAGAAAGAGAACACAAGGAAGATAAAAGAGTAGCCAGAGGATACCAAGGGAGTTTGAAAGTGTCTTTCCACCATCCATGTTTAGAGCCATTCGTAATAATTTTATCCAGTCGCACAATGATATCAGAGAACATCGGCCGCATGGCACAATCTGGATGCCAACATTGTTCAATCAACCTGGGTAAATAGCAAAATTACTTAGAAAAATGAAAATCACAGTACGTCAATTCTACATTCATGAAGCAAATTCAAACCATAAGAAAAACCTCCCTGGAGATTTATCTAGATGCCAGAAGATTCCAGGGAAGCTTGATCAAAAATGTCAAGCGAAGATTTCTGAAGTAAATTTTCAAGGAACCATGGATTAAGATCTTCATACTTAAACCGTGATTCTCATGTTCCTTTGTTTCTCTTCTTCACTACGTAGAAATTAACTTTTACATGAACGTGAGAATTACATTTTTCAAGCGACAAACATGCCCGGGAGCCTGACCTACTTGATAGATAAATGGACTCTTTCATGGCTAGAAGCTCGTAAGATCGCCTATTCTTCCATTTTCTAGGTTTTGGATTGAAGTGAAGATGAATTCTATTCGTGATTGTGCTTTCTTCAGCATCTTTTTCTAGGCAGATTTGCATTAGGATTTCGTATCTTGTCACGTTCCCTCAGCATATCCGTCTTGAATGTTCACTTACAGTAGTATTATATATTATCAAAAGCTGAATGGAGAGGGCAAAACCAGTTACTTACAGAGAGAGAGACTAGTCAGTAAAGCTGGTCCTCCACACCTCTCGACAACCCCCCGAAAAAAAACCAAAAAAAAAAAAGTAATAGGCTACAGAATAAAGATGGTAATTTCCAGCAGTCTTCTACTGCAGAATTTCATGGAAGAAACTGACAGTTCCAATTAGATAATAAGTAAAAACTAGAAGAGTTTGTAAGGCACTAATGCACCCCAGCTGTGACTGGTTATAGAAATGCATACGCAACACAACTGAAAGCAAAAGAAAGACAAATAAAAGAAAAGAATGACTAACTCTTTCAGAACTGAAGGATATTTAGATTTTGACTTGAATGCTGGTCTTTCTCCTTCTAAGCACGTCAACTTAGCAGCTTCCTCTGGAGTCATGGAAGAAAATGGTGGAGCACCCTCAATCATCTAAATCCATGGTAAAAAAAGTTTGGTAAAACAGAAATTTAATCATTCATCTCACAGAATCTGTAAATTGAATGGCAGCATTATATATTAATATGTTGCAGTGGCAAATCAAACGAAGAGTTTTTAGCCAGATACTGAAGTTCTGAAGTTCATTATTTGTTCATGCTAGATAGGAGGAAAAACAAAGAAATAGAATGATTGGAAAAGAATAATCATCTTGAAAAGATCTAGCTGTATCTGGTGGAAATGGTAACCTCCGAGACAAACTACCAAATAGTGATACAATAATTTCCTTACAGACAATCCCAAGTATTAAGCCCAAATTACTCCTTTCAGGTCAGCTTTTGCAAAAAATAATCGGGCTTCAAACACTTGTTTGGATCAAAGGGTCAGAGTGGCTCAATTGCTTTAACAGTCTTTGAAGCAAGCAAAACGATTCAGTTACCAGGTCATGGGTTTCACCTATGCAACCTCTGAGCAGATTTTAAAACAAGAGTTGGCAGCATGAAATTGCTTTCATGTAATGAGTTTCAACATTTAAACCTCAAAAAACATGGAGGAAAACAAATCAAAAGCATGAAAATATTAAATACCTCATAAAGCATAATACCAAAGGAGTGCACATCCACACTTCTGTCAAATATTTCATCTTTATAAATTTCAGGTGGCACGTAAAAACCTACATATAACAAGGAAAAGAATGTTGGGATGGTAAAGTAGTTGAAGGCCAAAGCTTTGCCACCTTCACGGATAGAAAAATGTAGATCATTCCTACAATTCTATTGAATTCCTTACACCGAAAAGTCTAAAATTGACTGACTAATAATTCAAAAGAAAAGATGTAACGCATAACCATATTACTTGGGATAACTCACTTGAACGATCTATGGCCTCTGGTTGCAGTAATTTTGCTTTGCCAGGTGAAATTGTTGATAACCTAGTGACACCGAATCCCGCTACCTTCAGCTGCCCTCCACAATCCAGCCAAATATTTCTGGCACCTTACCAAAATTTCAAATATTAAAAAAAAGTTGCATAAAGTCACGATAAAAATGTCAATAAAACGGAAACAACTTAAGCATTTAGTTGCCTCACTTTGGCTTTAAATCACAATGAATTATTGGGTCCGGTTTGCTTTCATGAAGACAATTCATGCCCCTGTCAAGGAAACAATGCTTAATGTGTCAAAAACAAACATGGACTGGATTCAACAGTCATCCCTTCCCCCAACCCATTTGGATTATGCATTTTGCCTATGGAGGTTATATCCTGGACGTATGCCAAATTACAACCCACTTCACCAAAGAACAATGTCCCTGAGTGGTGCAAGTAGGATCGTTGATGTCCAAGCAACAATATATCATGAACAACATATGTGCTATGCCAATGTCTTGACTAAAGCTTAACTAGCAGGTCGTACTCCATGAACTTTATATAGAGAAGAAGGAACAACAAAGAAAAAAAGCAAAGGGAAGGGGGGAAAAAAAAGGAACTAAAAAGCAGGAATGAATAGGATTCACATGCAAACAACCAAAAGCAGAATATGAGGGCTAGGTTTGGCATGCTCACTTTCCCAAGATTTTTCAAAAAATTTAGTCGATTCCTCCACTGCAAAAACTTATATCATTATTTGGTAAAAGAATTTGGAAGTGATAAGAAAGGAAAAATTTCATTAGCACTATACTTTCTAGTACAGGCAATCACTTTATGTTGCTAAACTAGTGATTCATGTTTCATGCTCTTAGATATAATCTTACATGAACCTAATCCATATGGGAAATTTTGATAAATAGTTAATTATTTTGCAAAGGCCAGGGGCATTTTGAATGGTTACTTAACTAGAACAGATATTTATTTACGTTAGAGAGAACTTCCACCCTCACGCCTTTCCGTGCAAAAATGTTGGCTTCTCCATTGCAGACAACAATGATGGAGGATATGTAAAAGAGAAACAATAGAAATTACTAATATTCAAGTGAACTTCCAAAGCAGATTAATGACACAATGAAGTTAATAATTGATTCAGACTATAGGCTACATATTTCTTATGCAAATGGTACAAGAACTCAAATTACCTGGCAATTTCGATGGCAAATCTTAACGCTTTTGATGGAGATAAACGTCCTTTCTTTTGAAGATAGCCACTAAGGTCACCCTGAAAATTTCAGTGCAAAAATAAGCTATATCGAGCATGCTACTGTAAGAAGGTATATACAGATTTCTCCCTGTAATCACCAACTCCAGGTGTGGAGCAAATTAAATTTCAGAAATCAACTCACTTCGACTTCCGCTTGTAAAGTTAAATGACAGGCCATTTAAAGTCGTGAGCTCCAAAAATAAGGCAAATAAATAAACAGTACGGAAATTTAATTCCACTGAATCATGAAATATGAATGGATGCTAGAAATTGACACAATGTTTGGGAATACACGTCAAGAACACAATAATGTGAACTCATATGCACACCCATGCCCACAAACAAATCACAAAAACCAAGTCACACATACACAAAATGATGTACATGTGTAGATAGAGAAATATAGAGAGACGATTACTCTTGAATGATACTCCAAAATGATCATCAAAGGGACATTTTGGGTGACAGCACCAACAAACTGAACCACGTTAGGATGCCGGACTTTCTCTAAGAATGTCAACTCTTGCTTAAAAGCATTTCTGCAGTGTAATGCATATAAAATTAGTACAGTTAGAAATAGAAAACAACTCAACCAGAAGTAATCCAGATATTTGTTAGCATGACAATTTCCAACAAAACAGAAACAATAAACAAGATAGCTGCATAACTTATACAAGAAAAGCATACATTAGTGGTCAAGTATCGTATTCATAGGATTTCTGATACCCATACTCCAGTGAGAGTATTTTCTCGTTGAAAATCTATTCACATATTAAACACACGCTGATCAGTAACAATTTCAATGCCTCACATTCTAGATACTCATTTGTCCATTAAGCATTGGAGAGAAGAGATGATCAGGCGTTGTAACCTTTAATATTGTCATGAGTAAGGATACATACTATTCAGAAGTAATCAGCTTGCCATCAGCATTAGACTTGCTCTTTTTTGAACACACATAGACAGAATATTCAGGTATTGTGATAGAATATCAGATAAAAAGTATGATGAGGTCTATTGAAATCAATAACTTTGATGGTACATATTATGCAATCTATTTAAACCTTAAGAACTCATTAATGGGAATAATTCCAAGTTCCTATCATGTAGGCCACACTGTTGAGGAGGATAGTACAACAGTTTGCCAAAAGGATGATTCTTGATCCCATATTCCATACATAGAACTTCCAATAGAGCGAAAAACAATTAAGGTCCCTCCAGAATTCAGTCATGGAAAGATTATTCAACCTAACAATTAGACAAAGACAATTACTTTTTGCCAAGCTTGCAAGAAATATAATGTAATTGTAACGATGCAGTAGCAGAAAACTGGAGTCAAAAAATAATTGCACGTCCTTGGTGAAACATGCATATGAAGCTATATCATATAAGAAGTGATGTAATCAGAGCGCTCTCTCTATCTGAAATCATGTATTTGGACAGTAACATGTAGTTTGAAGGCGTAATTAGCTGGCATAAAGGATAAGAGAATACAGCTAATAGAATTTTCAGTAAATAAAAAGCTGAGAGGAAGAAGGCATGTACATGCATTCAGGGTCTAAATAGCAATCCTTGTCAAGTATCTTGACAGAAACTTTTGTGCCGTTCCATTTAGCAACTTGATATGATCCCTGTCCAAAGTTATCAAAAAACAATAATCACACAACACAATCAACTGAATTACAAGTATTTGTAAGAGAGAGAAGAAAATATTTGGATATTACAATAAGAAGAAGAAAGCCTTTTCTCAGATAAATTTAGGGTCGGCTATATTAATCCTTTTCTAGAACTCCACTGGTTTGTAGTTAGATCTACAAAGAAGATTCAGAGCACCTGGATTTTTAGCTACCACCACATGCCATTTCCCTCCATTTTTGCAATGTTCTACCAAAATCAAGTCACTCTCATGAACAGGAGCCTCTTTATGCCTATCAAAAAAAGTCTGACTTAAATTATCTTCAATCAGCTCCACCTCCACTTGTTCGGACTATATTCTTATTTCTCATCTTATCTATTTTAGTATGACCACACATGCATCTAAATATTCTCATTTCCACTACATTCATCTTATATATAATTTTTCCTCTAATGACCCAACACTCAATACCTAAGTAATCATATCAGATAACCAACAACTAAAAGCATAAAGAGATGGAAGTGATGTTGCTTTCAAAATATTAACCATAAAAAAACACTAACTTTGCAGAACAAACAATTGTCTCATTGGCCTTATATCTCTTTGTAAATAGTGATACTATTGCAGATTTCAAGAAAATAGACCTTACCTTTGAGATACCATCACTCTTCCTAATCTGGATGTCTAGTGGGTTGAGCTCGTATTCTGGAACTTCGCGTGGATTTGCAACAGTCATTGGCGTCTTTCTGGTTTTCTATGATTATGACATGCATTTCTATGAGTATCACATATTAAGGAAAAAATTCCCAACCTAAATTAGGAACATGCTCGCACTTACCGGAATTTTGGCTCCCCGGGCCTTCAAAATATTATAAACTTCAACATTTCCATAATACTTGGCATCAGCAGTGGCCTGACAAATTGAAAAACTTTAATTAAATGCACCTGGAACTAGAAGATAAGTAAGAAATCCACAAGGGTATGGACTGGCATTCATGCAATGTATAATCATCATTAATCTTATGACAAGGTTTGAGAACACTAGATATTAGAGTTAGAAACATTAAACTGTAGACCATGTACTACATATATGGTTTATTTACTTGAGGCCACTAGCAAAGGCCACCTGCCGGCAAAATGTAAGGAGCAACTAATTCTTAAGTTACTTGGATTTTTACAGTGGAAACTTCATTAATACATAAGCTCGTGTGTATACTATTAAACATTCACTCATTATATGAACTTGTAACTGTTCAAAAACAATGTTATGCAGTCCACATTATACATCTTATATTCACGGCTTCGATATGCAGTAACTCAGTTACAACATCCATGCCCGGTGGATAACAAATATAATTTGATTATTCAAACTTGTATTACATTTTCCAAATTTTGTTTTGGTAAGCAAATATATGTACAATCTTCCAACTTCCAACTCATTGAGAATGAAATAGAAAAATGTGACGAGAAAGTAACCTTTTAGACAAAAGCTGCCTCAAAAGATTGCTTACAAGCTCCCACTATCATAACACTATCTCATTATAATTTTACAACCCTTTTTTTTGAAATCCAATGAGGTCAATATCTTGCAATACCAACCAGTTCCATATAAAATATTATTCTAAGAAAACCAATTACCAAAAACCAACACAGATACCATACAATGCCAGAGAAGTGCAGGAACCAAATGATCCAAAACAATTTAACTTAACCTGATAATCTACATTTTTGGCCAGCTAAAATTGGAACGAAACACAAATATACTGTTAGAATTAAGGTGTGACCCGAATTCTACTTTGAAAATAATTGGAAATTCTAATTAAAGTCGACTTAAGAAGAATTCTATTTGGAATCCTATTCGAAGTTTATTTGGCAAATTCTAGTTGTAATTCTATTTTGAAGCCCAATTGAGAGTTTGAATTTGTGTTGGACTTGAAGGACAAGATCCACACAATTCTCCATCTACAACTCTACTTTTAGGGTTTAGATTGTTCCCTATATATTTGGCTCTTTTCCACAGTTTAGATGGTTGTTTAACCTCATTACAAGTTAGACAAAGTTGAAAACATAAAATCACTGTATTATAATAAATTATCATTTTCTCTGCTAATTATTTTGTTTTTGTGATCAATTATTTTATATTGTGCCATATTTTCTTTTCTTGACTATTGTTACAAGAAATTGTTATCAGAGAAATTCGATATCTTTTTCGTTGCTTATAACAATTGGTATTAGAGCAATCTAACATCTTCTTCGTTGTCTATAACAATTGGTACCAAAGCAATCCGGTATATTCTTCATTGTTTATAACAAACTGGTATCAGAGCTAAGGTTTTATTCATAGGGGAGATTTTGATTTTGGGATGGCAACAATGAAATTTGATATTCCGCTATTAGATGAAGGTACAAGATTTTCTTCGTAGCAGATTGGGATGCGAGCAGTGATTGCTTATATGTGATTGATTTTGTTGTATTTTTTACCTGCTTCATATTTGTTGTTTAGAAACACAATATTATATGGTCGTGATATTCTCATCGTTAAAGAAGCCTATGGTGCTCTATGTTCAAAGGAGAAGATGAAGCATTTTGTTGAGTTTCATGGAGATGACATTGTTCTTGATGGTGGTTGTGTAATGGGTAAATTAAGGTCTAACTTCAAAATTTATTGCAAGAATTCGGAGCACATAATTAAGGATTGCTATAAGTTGCAAAATTGAGAAAATTTGGCTGCAACTTTTCAGAAGGGAAAGCAATTAGATACTTCAGGTGAAGCCATTGTTGCATAAACTTCTCAATGATGGAAAAATTTTACTTATTTCTGACTACGACTCCAAACTTGACGAGTATTGAATTCTTAATACAGCTTACACTTTTATATGTGTCCCAAGCTTTCTGACGTGTCCCCCAGGATTCGAACTCAAGACCTCCATCATATGGGAGATTTAAGTTGAATCCTGGTACCAATTGGACAAGTAGTCCAATTGGTACCAGGATTCAACTTAAATCTCCCATATGATGGAGGTCTTGAGTTCGAATCCTGGCGGACGCGTCAGAAAGTCATGAGGGGTAAGATGGGNTGAGTTCGAATCCTGGGGGACGCGTCAGAAAGCCGTGAGGGGATAAGTGGGCAGAAGCCCACTCCAAAGCGAACAGTACGTCTATATTAACGGGTCGGGTAAGATCCACCCGGGTCGTTACACTTGATATAGTGAGACAAGTTCCAGATTTGAAGAGAAATGTTGTCTCCTTGGATACTCTTAATTTAAAAGGGTACAAGTACACTGGTAAATGTGGAGTCCTAAAGGTTCGTAAAGGAGCCCATGTTTTGTTATATGTCTTGCAGCGTTATACATAATCTTTGATCAATCAACATATTTTAAGGACTTTGATGGATTTGGAGCTGGATTATGTATCGTTGGAGTCTAATTTTGGTATTCTTTGAAGAATACATCTCAGTTAAGTTTAGAAGTTATAGGTAATGTGTTTAGTTGCTAGTAACAGACCCATTTTTTATCATAAGCCTCCATATAGGTACAATTTTGCTGATTTAGTTCAAGGTTTGAATGCAATTAAGGGTGTTGATTTTAGTCAAGATCCTTCTTTTGATACATTCAATTGTGGTGATTCTGTTACAGGGTTTGTTTCTGCCTTGTTTGGTGATGTTGAAATCCCGAAATAATTGGAACCGTGATTATTTGAGATTCTACTTTCCATAGGAAGAATATATAAATTGATTTTAGAGATTTTGAAAATTTGTATTTTCCTTTTTTGTTATTATTACTTGTACTAAAAATATGTGCCTACATTGTACATTAAATGTGAGAAATAGAAAAAATTTCTTCAATTAAATCTACATGGTATCAGAGCCAGCAGCAGAATGACAGAAGCTGCCGCCAACAGAGGCTCGATGACCTCTGAATCCTTCAACGGCGAAATAGAGGCCACCTTTGCCATAAGCTCAGGAGGAATGGAAAACTCATCGTTTCAACTCACAGTAGAAAAATTAGATGGAAAAAACTATAGAGAATGGGCACAATCCATCAAGCTAATAATTGATGGAAAATGAAAGCATGGGTATCTAACCGGAGAGACGAAGATGCCTACTGACGCTACTCTTCTTCAACGATGGAGATCGAAGAATTCAATGGTGACCGCTTGGCTTGTCAACTCGATGAAGCCCTCAATTAGAAAAATCTATCTATTCTTACCTACGGCAAAAGACGTTTGGGACGCAGTGAAGGAGATATATTTTGATTCTGAAAATTCATCACAAATATTCGAAATCAAGTTCCGATTGTGGCAGACGAAGCAGGGAGAACGTGAGGTGATCGATTATTACCTTGAAATGACGGCGTTATGGCAGGAACTTGACCTGAGTTCTGAGGAGAAGTGGAAGTACCCGGAAGACAGTGTGTATTATCGGAAAAAGCTGGAGAATGAACGGGTTTTTGAGTTCTTGGCTAGGCTCCAACGGGATTTGGATGACGTGCGGAGCAGAATACTCGGCCGGAAACCATTACCGTCGCCGCGAGAGGTGTTCGCAGAGGTAAGGCGTGAAGAGAGCCTTCGGAGAGTGATGTTGAATGGGTCTGGGTCCGATATTGAAGCCTCAGGCCTAGTGATGAAAGGATTTGGGCCTCACAATAATGGGCGATCCAATTTTAAGAGTGGGCCTGCAAATATTAAAAATAAAATTGCTTCTATTGGGCCAGGTTCTAATATTGGATTGATTAATTCTAGTGATGGGCCTGGAGCATTGGGCTTATATTCTAAAGGGTCAACAATTTGGTCGAGTTCAAAACAGCAAACGGGTGGACCCTGGTGTGAACACTGCCGCAAGCCAGGACACAAGGAAGATACATGTTGGGATATTCACGGAAAGCCAGCCAACTGGAAACCGAGGAAAAATAATAGAAATCGAGGATATCAAGTGTCTGTTGATCATCAAATTGAAAAATCCACGGAGTCTAACAGTGCCTTTAATGCAGAGCAGATGGAGCAACTCTACAAAATGTTTTCTAGCCTTCAATCATCGAGTCAAACCTCCGCAAACAATCCTTCTAGTTCACTAGCTCACAGAGGTAATTTTTTGAGAGCCTTAAAATCCATCACCCAATCTAGAACTCTCTGGATTATTGACTCTAGAGCATCTGACCACATGACGGATTCCTATCACCTATTTACTTCATATTCGACCTGTACTGGTAATCTTAAAGTTAAAATTGCAGATGGTTCCCTATCTACCATGGCAGGAAAAGGGAGTATTCGAATTTTTAATTCTATAACTTTAGAATATGTCCTTTACGTTCCGAATTTATCATGCAATTTATTGTCTATAAGTCAGTTAAAAAAAACTTCCAATTGCTCAGCTAAATTTCTTCCATCTCATTGTATTTTTCGGGACCTATCATCGGGAAAGACGATTGGCAGTGCTAAGGAAAGTGAAGGACTCTATTACTTTGAAGATGCTGATGTAAGTGAAGAGTGTCAAATTAAAGTTTGTGATTCCCCATCTGTCCCTGGACATAGTGAAATTATGTCATGGCATTTTAGAATGGGTCATCCCAACTTTCAATACTTGAAACGTTTTTCCCCTTCTATTTTCTTGAATAATGAGTCAATCAATCTTCAATGTGAAATCTATGAGTTTGCAAAATATCAACGTACATCATTTCCAATATCTGGATACAAACCCTCAAAACCATTCACCATGATACACAGTGATGTATGGGGACCCTCACGAGTCCCAAATCGTACGCACGCAAAATAGTTTGTTACATTTATTATCGATCACACTCGACTTAGTTGGGTTTACCTACTAAAAGATAAATCCGAAGTTCGTTCAATGTTTATCAACTTCCATTCCATGATTCAGACACAAATTCAAGTGCTACACACAAACAATGGCACATAATACTTCAATAACATCATGGGAGACTTCCTCCAAATACACGGAATAATTCATCAAAGCTCTTGAACTCCCCAACAAAATGGGATTGCCAAACACAAAAATAGACATTCTAGAAGTTGTTTGTGCCTTAATGTTTACCACAAACATGTCTCAAATGTTCTGGGGGGACGCTATTCTTACATCCACTTATCTAATTTATCGGATGCCTAGTCGCACTCTAAGCTTCGAAACACCCCTCCAAAAATTTCAGAAATACTTCCCAACTTTTCATCTAAGCTCTAACATATCCCTAAGAGTGTTTGGGTGCACTACATTTGTTCATGTTCACTCTTATCCCAGAAGCAAATTTGATCCTCGAGCAATTAAATGTGTACTAATCGGATATTCTTCTACGCAAAAAGGCTACAAATGCTATGATCCTACCACAAAAAGGACCTTTGTCACTCTTGATGTCACTTTTTTCGAAAATATTCCGTACTTTGAGAAAACCTCTCTTCAGGGGGAGACCTTACGTGAAGATCGGTTCTTTGACGTCAGTCTCTCCCCTCCTGTACCTACCCCACCATCTAATTCTAGGATGCCATCAATAAATGAAAACTTGAATCAAGGGGGGAGATGTAGAAAAACAATATGTTAAGGAGATACTCGTTTATTCACGAAAGCCAAAATCAAAGAACATGGAGAATCTCACATCCGATGCACCAAGAGAGTCAGAATCGATGATAGCTCCAGATCCTCAGAAAGTATTGAAAATATCTGATACAGACTTACCTATTGCTCTTGGAAAACAAACACGGTCATGTACTCTTCACCCTATTTCAAAATTCATGTCCTAATGCTCTGTCTATAGGATTTCGTGCTTTTACATCTCATCTTGACAGTACAGTAATTCCAAGGACTATCCAGGAAGCCTTGGGAATCCCAAAAATGGAGAGAGACGGTATTGGAGGAAATGCGAGCATTGGAAAAAAATGATACTTGGGAAGTAACAGACTTGCCTCAAGGGAAAAAACCTGTTGGATACAAATGGGTCTTCAATCTGAAATACAAAGCTGATGGGACAATAGAATGGTATAAAGTTCGGTTGGTTGCAAAGGGATACACACAGACCTACGGGATCGACTATACAGAAACATTTGCGCCGGTAGCAAAGTTAAATACAATCCGCGTCCTTCTATCGCCAGCAGCAAATTTGGACTGGCCACTTCGACAACTGGACATAAAAAATGCATTTCTAAATGGGGAATTGGAAGAAGAAGTCTTCATGACATTACCACCATGTTTTTGCAAGGAAAATGAAAAAAACCGAGTATGCAAGCTAAAAAAATCTTTGTATGGACTCAAGTAATCACCAAGAGCATGATTTGACAGATTTGCAAAAGTATTGAAAGGTTAAGGATATCATCAAGGACAATCAGATCACACTATGTTTCTTTGGCATTTTGAAGACGGGACTAAATCAATTTTAATCATATATGTCGATGATATTGTTCTGACAGGTGATAATATAGTAGAAATGGAAAGACTTATAGAAAGCCTTGCCACCGAATTTGAAGTGAAGGATCTTGGCCCCATGCGATATTTCCTGGGGATGGAAGTTGCTAGATCGAGACGAGGCATTAGTGTATCACAACAGAAATATATTCTTGATCTCCTATCTGAAACTGGCATGCTAGGATGTAAACCAAGCGATACACCTGTAGATGTGGGAAAGAGAGATGAAGATGGAAATTTAGTAGATACTGACAGATATCAAAGATTAGTTGGAAAATTGATCTACCTATCACACACAAGACCTGATATTGCACTCGCAGTAAGCCTGGTAAGTCAACATATGCATTCACCAAAGGAAAGTCACCTAGAGGCTGTATATAAAATACTCAGATATCTCAAGGGCTCCTCTGGAAAGGGACTATTTTTCGAAAAGAACGAAAGGAAAGAAATTGAAATCTATACAGATGCAGATTGGACAGGATCAACAGACGACATGAGGTCTACTACTGTTACTATACGTTTGTATGGGGAAATCTGGTGACATGGAGAAGCAAGAAATAAAATGTAGTAGCCCGAAGTAGTGCTGAAGCTGAGTTCAGAGCTGTTGCACAAGGAATATGTGAAGGGCTGCGGTTGAGGAGGCTTCTGGAAGAATTACTTGTCACAATAAAGTTGCCGATCAAACTCTATTGTGATAATAAAGCGGCGATCAACATTTCCCTTAATCAAGTTCAGCATGACAGAACTAAACATGTAGAGGTGGACAGACACTTTATCAAAGAAAAAGTTGAGGAATGAACTATTTGTATGACCCATGTTCCCACACTGGCACAAACTGCAGATGTCTTTACCAAAGGGCTACCTAGACCGAAATTCGATGATTTCATCTCCAAGTTGGATATGATCAACATTTACGATCCAACTTGAGGGAGAGCGTTGAAATCCCGAAATAATTGGAACCATGATTATTTGAGATTCTACTTTCCATAGGAAGAATATATCAATTGGTTTGAGATTTTGAAGATTTGTATTTTCCTTTTTTGTCATAATTACTTGTACTATAAATAGGTGCCTACATTGTACATTAAATGTGAGAAATAGAAAAACTTTCTTCAATTAAATCTACAGGTGATTATTAATCACGTTTGATTTTGTTGGTCGTGATTCGAGCAACTTTGGTGTCCAAGGTATCTCTTGGAATTTATAAATACTCAGTTATTGAATTTTGCCCTAATTGGGTGGCAGAGTTTTGGAGAATATTTCTAGTTGGAAATTTTGATGGATAATTTCATTTGTATTTTTGTTGAAAATTTAAAGTGTATTCCATTCTGTGGAATTTGTCTCCAGGTGGAGAATCTTTGAAGCTCACTCAGTGGAGTGAAATTCGTATCAATGTGGAGTTTGTTAGAATTAGAGTGACTCGAATTCTATTTTGAAGATAACTGAAAATTCTAATTAAAGTCCAATTAAGAAAAATTCTATTTGGAATGCTATTTTGGAATCATATTCGAAGTTTATTTGACAAATTCTAGTTAAAGTTCTATTTGAAAGTCCAATGGGAAGTTGAAATTTGTGTTGGACTTGAAGAGGACAAGATATGGGCATCTCATTCCATCTACAACTCTACTTCTAGGAATTGGGTTGTTCACTATATATATTTGGCTTTTCTCTATAATTTAGATAGGTTGTTTAACCTCATTACAAGTTAAACAAAGTTGAAAACACAAAATTTTGTATTCGTTCTCCATATTATAATAAATTCTCTTTTCTTCTGCCAATTATTTTGTTTTTCTTGTGTTCTTGTGGTTAATAACTTTATATTGTGTCATATTTTCTTTTCTCACCGATTATAACAACAAATTGGTATCAGATAAGTCCGGTGTCGTTGTTTATAACATATACCAAACAAAATGCACGAGCCAAATTAACCAAAACGAAAGGGGCAATTAACAGTAAGAAAAATATACCGTGCTACCCCATCGATCGCGAGCATCAATATTTGCCCTCCTACTCAGCAAAAGATTAACAACCCCCACATGCCCCTCACAGGCTGCAATATGTAAAGCAGTCCTCCCATCCAAATCAATGCTATTTACATCAATCCCTTCATCCAGCAAATCCTGCACTCCCTTCACATCCCCTTTACTCGCCATGAACAGCAGCTGCATTGTGGAGTCCAAATTCTCCGGCACCGTCAGCCCATCATCCTCCACCGAGCTTCGCCTTATGGGGTCTAATGAAGATTGCCTCCCAAAGCTGAACCGGAAATTGTTCCGTTTTAGGTCCACCGAGTTCTGCCTCCGGAAACTGTATTTCCCACTTCTCCTAAACGACCCAGTTGAGAATTGGCGTGATATTCCGCGCTTTAATTGCGAGGCAATGTCCATCCCAACAAACTTATTACAAAAAAAAAAATGATGCTATTCTTGTCCTTCGTTTTCAGAATAACAACATTCACACTTTCTTCTCAATCAATTCGAATTCATCTAACGTATTTTGATCAAACCCCCACAAAAATTACAACGGAAACTTAGCCTTATCTTGTACAATAAATTCGAAATATTAATAGAGTGAAAATGGTTGAATTTGGTGGTCTCTAACTCGTTTTTCAAGAGCTGGAACGAAGCTCCCGAAGAGGAAAAGAGCAAAGGGAAAATGAATGGATCTGAGAATGAGAGATTGAGGAAAGTAGAGAAAGAGCGATGAAAATGGATTTAAAAAGTTGATGAGAGAAGAAGAATTTGATAGAATTTTATTCCACAAAATGGCACCGAAAAAGACGCTACAGACGTTTACCGACGTTATTACATTTGCATGTGTGAACAATTTTATGGGATTGGCTTCAAATGATTGTACTGTACCTACAAGGCAAACTAGTTCTATCATGCCCAATTTTGGCCTACTAACTTGACTTTGGATGGTTAGGTCAAGCTTGGAGGGGAGCAAAGCCGTAAAACGAGTTATTATTACTACTTTGTCAAAAAATTATAACTTGTGATGGGTGTGATTAGCTGTATTAAATGATATGAATCGAGTTGTTCAGCTCGTGCCCGCTTATGAGGTTAGCTGTCTGGTTCAATAAAAGCGTGGCTTGGTTCACCTCATGAACTCTGCTCTTGGTGGGTTAGTTGCTCGTGGCTCACCAATATTTTTGTTATGAAAAGTCGGCTCGCCCACTGAATTCACGGCTCGGCTGGCCATTTAACACAATTAGGTACAATTCACCATATAGCATACGCATAAATGTCGAAAATTCATCTCCATCTCACTCCTTTTAGGTTCAATCATGCTTTTGCATTAATATTATCAGTTTATAGGCGTGTACATCCATCAAAGAAATGAGACTTGACACGATTGTGCAGAACCATATATTAGACTTGCATCTTGTATACCTCGAGCAAAAATGCACAAATACTACTTACATTAGTTATGTAATAGAAGGCTATTGAAATAGCCCATCTAGCTACCATTTCATATATTCAACATGTTTGAATATATGAAATGTTAATCGAGCTCAGAGCTTACTATTACTAGCTATTCTTAGTAATAACGATCACTCCATGAAAATGAACACGTAGGACTAATTTCAAAAAGGAAGAAAATTAGGATTGGGTTCCCGCGTCTTTTAAGTCAGTGTAATTTTGGGTCTCCGATTTTTAAAAGTAAGATTATTTGTCTTCAATTTATTTAAATATATAAATTTGAATATCACGTGATTGATCGGTATAGAAGTTACATGATTTAAAATCGAACTTCAACAACGTAAAATTACGCAACATCTAATTTTAAGCGTGCGTCAATTAAAGAAATACAATGACGGATAGTGATTTGAATATAACTTTGCTTCCGTTTGGTCCCTCATTAAAATTATAACTCATTTTTCAGTCTCTTATTATCAAATACGTATTCTTCAATAAATTAATGTTATATGTAATCCCAAATTTTTTTTCCTTTTTTAACCACACATTTAAAAAAAAAATATTATTCCAACTATTAAAATTTTAAATAGTGGGTGCCAAACGAGATCTTTGTAACACCTTTCTCCACTATTCATGCATAAATTCTTGAGTGCTACTCAAGAACAATATGAAAAAGACGAGGCCACATATAATATTCACAGATAAGGGGACACGATCTTCACGTCTTTGTCACGTGACACGGTTAGTTTTTTAGGGAATGAGAAAACTGGCATTTATGATTTGATTAAACTGCACAACTGGCTCTCAATAATGATAAGCATATTTGACTATTTCAAATTCTATTTTATCCAGTTTTCACTACAACTTGCTATTCTTGTTTTTTTCTAAACAAATTAATAAAAGAGAGAGAAAATCGGAAAAAAAGTTAAAACACCAAAACCTTAAGCCTACTCACGACACACGTAACTTATGGTGCAACCTTAAAGGTCCTTAATCTTTGCTTATGTTCCTAATTTTTTTTTCCGTTTAATTCTTATCTCCAACCTTCTATATGATTAACACATCTCTTCGTATATAATATTTTCTGTCAAAATATTTTGTTTGCATGTTGTGAGATAAGGAAAAAAGATTTTGTTACATTTTTAAATACAATCCATAAAAACATCTTTTTATGCCCTCCTTACATACTTTTTGGATGAAAATCGTTATTGAATACAATATGTGTTATTAATAGAATGTTGATGATAATAATGAAAAAGACATAATTGTTATAATGAAAAAGGATTGAGGACCTTATATACAATCAGAATAGGTGCGATCGATAAAAATTGTGACGTGACTATAACTATTCTTTTTAAACTAGAGACTAGGTTTAGTTGATTATTATATAAACCTATAATTGGGTTTAGAATTTATTCCAATTGCCCAAAAAAAAATTTACAAAAATTACTATACCGAATACCATTCGTTTGACTTCGTTTTGCATGGAAATTGTCAATAAAAGTGATAAATTTTTTTACCATTGTGTCTAGAATTTTTTCCAATTGTCCAAAAAAAAAAAAAAAAAAAAGAAATTTTTTTTTTTTCCCCAAAAAAAAAAAAATTAGCGATCGATAAAAATTGTGACGTGACTATAACTATTCTTTTTAAACTAGAGACTAGGTTTAGTTGATTATTATATAAACCTATAATTTGTTTCTCTTGAGTTTCGATTCAAAACTTGATATTTTGAAGTATCAACGAGTTCGGAGATCACATAATTTTGTGTTTATTATATGTTTTCGTTGCATTTGACAAAGTACGTCATACCCAAAATTATGTAACGTCATGCACGAGAAACTTAACGTGTGTTTGACAAAGTTTTTTAGGTTTAGGGTCCGTTTGATTGCAAATGTGGAAAATGGGTGGAAAGAAAATGTTTTACATGGAATTGAATTGCCTAGAAATTGTTTTACTGGGAATTGTAATTAATTGTGTTTGATTGGTATAATTTTTCGTCTGGAAAATGTTGAAAGTTTGGTATCCGTTTGGTTTCGTTTTTTTATGAAAATTGTCCATTAAAAT
>CAIGRT010215674.1:0-16779 GCA_903798405.1 Fraxinus platypoda
CTATGATTTTGGGAATATTTTGGACTTTTTACCAAGTATTCTAGGGCTAGTATAAATAGTTTTCTTCTTCATTATTGCAAAAACACACAATATTATTGAGAGATTAATTTGAAAGGCAATTATTGCTTCTAAATTCTTGTTCTTCGTTGGACAATTGTGAACTTATCAAGAGTAATTTCTTGTGGCATTCAATCTTTCGGGTTTGATTCTTCATTAATTCCATCAGAAGGGTCGACGTTCGTTATTGAATCGTTGGTTATTTTGATTCGTTAATTTTCGAATCAATCCAAACTTGATTTACTTTGGCTATCTTGGGTTCTAAATCAATTCGTCGTGGGTTTGATAGTTCAACGCTATCCGGGTCCGCATCAGGACTGGTCTACATCCTTGAGAGCATGGTGGGGTGTAATCACAAAAAGACTGTGATCGAACTTTTCTATTTAGAAGTTGTTGACGACATCAATGCCTTCAACAACTATCCATAGGGTTGGAGATATTTTGAGGACACCATACATGTCTTTACCAGATCACACTCGAAGAACAAGGGGTCCATGCATAAGTACGATATTTATAGATTACTACTGACAGTACACGTAAATGTTTAGCATAATCAATGTTAAAATATTTTTTATACTAAATTTATATTATATATAATAATTGTATGTGTTGCAGATCTGGGTATATGAGATTATCTCCCTCTTGGGTACACAGTTTGCTAAGTGAGGGGAGACACGTTACTCTCGGATGCATCATAGCGAGTACCCCGAGCAAGAAGATGTCCATCTGATAGTGGTGGCAATCGAGCCGAGCGGCTCGTAGGCTCGACCGCTCGGCTCGTACTGTAGCGACTCACGAGCCGCTCTAGCTCGTCAAAAGACGAGCCCGAGTACGAGCCTAGCGAGCCTGTTTGTAGACGAGCGGAGCTCTGCTCGTTAGGGTGGCAAGCGCTCGTGGGCTCGTGAAAAAAAATTAACGAGCCACGAGCCGAGCCGGCTCGACTCGTGAGCTCGTGGCTTTAAGGGCCGAGCCGGCTCGGCCCATTGACATCTCTACCATCTGATAAACATTTATCAACCCTCCTCAACGACCCTCAGGTGAGTATTATATCTTTACGATTTATATTGTATGTCATTTCAAAATTTCATCACATGATCATTAACTAGTTGAACTATCAATATGTTAGCTTGAAGTCCTAATCAAGTTGACTTCGTCAACGGAGGAGAAGGGTCAAGGTTTTGTACCTGAATTAACCATTCCACATACTCAACACAACCAGATGTTCGATTTCATTTTGGACCGAGATTTGGTATATGAAGTGAATATAATTTATTGATTACCGTTTTGTATGAGTTAGCGTATTTTAATTAAATTAATAATTTTTAATATTGTTATTTGTGTGGGAGTGTTGTCCAGTTGATCGACGATCACCTCCGACGATGGGATCACCTCTATCGAAGGGATCACCTCCGTTGATGAGATCTTTTTTTTCTCCATCCAAACATCTCTCCTATGGATCTCTTGCATACGGCCAGAGTCATTATTTCGATGATCTGTATGTTTCCTGACTGGTTTTTTGGTGGAAGAGGTGGGCGCATTACGACGAGATATGAGAGATGAGGTTTGCGCGCTACAAGAGGAGATAAGGACACTGCGACGAGAGTTGAGTGGCGAGGTATTAGATTTATGCCATGATGTTGCAGTGCTACGAAGCCATATTGTAGACTTTCTGGATAAAGTCGTGGCACTCCAAGGTGATATAGCATGCAGATAAGGGAATGATAGACGGGGTGACGAAGATTGGGATCACATACCATTATAGACAGATGATGGTGCATTACAATCATTTTTGTTATCTGTGGAGCGGAATGGGGTGGCCTCGATGGGGACGGGAGGAAAAGGCGGAGGGGGTGGCGGTGGCGGTCCTCGGGGCGAAGAATGTGCCTAGGACGGAGGGGGTGGCGAATGAGGAGAGGACGCCATTCGTGACAGAGGGTAAGAAGCGTGCTGTTGAAGTGCCAGAGTACGTAGTTGGCGAGACGCCTATAAGTGGTTTTATGACATCACGACTTCGGCAGCTTGGCTCGCCGACGATATAAGTTTCATATCGTAATTGTTATTTATTATCTATACATAATTTTTTGTTTATTAAATAAAATAACTCCCTCTATTTTTTTATTGGTGTTTCCTAATGTAGCACATCGACTTGATTATGGACTTCTTGTGCGATCGGACTCAAAGATATCTTAGATCATTCAACATTCCTAGCCGAGTCATATTGAACACGGAGATCTTACGTGCCGTTATCATTGAGTATTAGTCTCTCCAACTTATAGGTAATAAGTATACGGTGCCCGAATATATGCTCGAGTGGGTCATAGAGATGTGGCCGAGTGTCGGTGAAAAGTCATAGGGTTGTACGCATATGTACGTTTCGGTGATCGCAAATCATCACTGCTTTGTCGTGGAGATCATATTTACTGATTCCACTATATATGTGTACGCTCATATCATTCCCGTCGACACAGGGTCAACTCGAGCTTCACCTGGAGCTGGTGGCTGTAATCGTTAATTTGATGGCTAGACGAACGGGAGTAATTGTTCTGGACAGACTAGTCTCATGTGAGACACGATGATGATGAGACAGTGAAATCGTAAGTATTCACAATTTTTTATATTTGAAAACTTAGTTTTTATCTACACAGTACCGAACTAACACATTATTATTTAATTACAGGGATGATTGTGGCATGTTTGCAATAAAGTAAATTAAATTTTTGAGTATAACACATAATTTTGATGGAATCAACCAATCTTTGATACAAAATCGGAAGAATAAATTAGCGTGCGATTTGTATGAATTCAATTGTGATCCGTAAATATTGTATATTTAATTATTTATTTAATTGTGAAATAATTGTAATAAAATGTAAATATTGTATATTTATTTATTTATTTGTAAAAATAATTGTAAATATTGTAAAAAAAATGTAAATATTGTTCAATTATCAGCGATACCATTACACATCTATCTAATTGTCATTTAGAGAAATCTGACTTGTACAAAATTGACAAGTATGTCCTGTTACTCTGCACCGCCGCACCTACGCAGTCTAGGAAACTCTCCGGTAGATGATATTCTAGACGTATGTGGACGTCCAGACCACGCGGTTCAACTTCGGGTGGCAACAAACTATTAAATGGGAGAATATGGTCGGGAACTTCCCACTCGACTTCATTCAGTAGAGGAAATATAGTCTCAACATATTCTGTTCTCCAATAATCAGCTATGTAATAAGGAGAGAATAAGGTTATTGCTGTAAAACATCTATACATAGCTACCGCGACTACATGATCATATGGAAAACTCTCCAACTGAAATCGACTATAAGTGCAAATGTTATCAATCAAGTCCACCATGTATGCCATATTGCGTGCACATTTCACGGAGAAGCGCAACTCATCCAGTGGTTCCACGTTCAGCTTTTTCACAACCTCTGCAGTTTTGAAGAGTTTATCCTCCTGAGTCGGGGTTAGCACGCTCGTACAACTCTGTGATTTTGCATGTCGATCGTGAAACCACTGCTACAGCTTGTTACTAATGTTCTCAATCATTGTGAGGATTTGTAACTCTCGATCTTGTTTGGCGTCATCATGTTGTATCGACGTCTTGAAAAATGTGATCGCGTTACACTCTTCAACAGTGTAAGCTTCGCCTGCTCTGCTGAACAATGAAACGATGCATTTGCCCCGACACTTAGTATTTATGCTATTTTGTATATGGTACATACAATACCCATGATGTGTCTCGAAAAAAAATTTAGCGATACAATTTATTATAGACGGTCCCCAATCAATTACAAAGGCAAGGTCCTTGACATCTCCAATTACTTCCCTCAACTTTGTGAAGAACGAACACATCGATAGATCATTCTCGTTATCGACTATATCAAATGTAAGTGGGTAAATTGGATGTTGGCATCTTGACATTTAGGAATAATTAACTTACATTCGTATCTAGCTTTCAGAGTTGTACCATTGACTAGAATTAAGGGTCACATCGCATTTCGAAATCCCTGAATGCATTGTCCGAGAGCCATGAAGAAAAACTTAAAGCAATTCTCACCCTCTGTCTCAATAAAAACTATCGAGTCAGGATTAGTTGTCCCCATGTTATGGTAATACGTGACCAATTTAGCATAGCTTTCCTCGGTCAAGCCCATTAAATCTTCAAATACGCATTCTTTAGCTTAACAGACCTTCGATAGCTCATGACCACTCCGTACTTTCGACGAACATCGTTAATGATATCCGAAGGTCTATAGATCGTCTGTGGGTCCTAATACTTGTGCATTATCTATCGACCAATAAATCATGCTCATGCTTACCGTGATCATTTTGATGAATTCCCACTTCGTAAGTATGTTTTTAGTGTATACTTGTGAACTACAAATAACTCATTCTTGTCCATCTTCGTCGCTCGCAAACGCCAACGACAACCGTCGTCGACGTTGACAATTTTCAACAATGACTTATTTGATTTCTTCATTTAGAATTCAGATTTGTATTTCAGTGCTATTCGATGCACAACTTTCTCAAATCTTTATTTGTTTCAAATTGTTACTCGACATACAAATCCTCATCATCAAGAACCACACGTGAAGAATTAAATGACGGTCAACTCGATCCAGCCTCTGCGCTCCTGCCCTACTCATGTCTCTTACAAGATAAAGTAATCAAATTCTCATTTGTAAATTTATTTTCATTCTCGTTGTCGTGAACTATCGACAGAATTCTGTGTGTAATAGCGAGATCAAGATAAGAAACAACTATCTTGGGAATAACCATATCATCCTCACGAGCTATTTTCACTGTGTCCCAAAAATCATTTGCATTTTGATTTGCTCCATCTGAATTTTTGTGTTCACTTTCGACGACATTCTTCTTCACTAAAGTCATGCAAAGAGGAGTAGTGTGTATTTTGTTCAATTCAAATAGATAATTCACTTCAACATTAGAAGCAAACTTTATAGGTGGAATCAGAATGGATGAATGCTCGTTGATTTGAAATCTCAGTTCCATATCGTACTGAGAAAAATTAACTTTTAGCTTGTTTTGTAAATCATGAAATATTTCTCCATATGATGTACTCATTGTTATGAAAATTGGAACACAAGTTACACAACCATGTATATCACTCGTCCATTATCATACACATCATTCTTTTTCATCAAATTCAAAATAACCAAAGTAATAAACTGACATTACAAACATTAATACAAAATAAAATTTCTAATTATAAGAAAAAAATAATCGAAAAATCGAACCAACCACTGGACAAGAATTTTTTTTAAAAAATCTTTAACAATCGGTTGTTACGAATCATAACATGCCGTTAGCAACTGACTGTTTTAGTTTTTAACACTAGGTTGTCTAAGGCTGTTAACAGCCAACTGTTAATACTACCGGAATCATTGTCATGAATATGCAGATGAATTTTTTTATCTTGTTTATGATTAAGAGAATTATAGATCTGTTAAAAAAAATTATCTACATTTATTGATTAAAAACATATATTAGTTTAACGAAAACAAAATCAAACATACATAAATATACTTACCGATTCAAAGCGATAGATGTAAAAAAAAATTTCTTGTTCAACGGTTGATCAATTTTTGAGATTTTGAGTTGAAACGGATGAAAATGAGAGAGTTTTATCTATGTTGAAATAAACAGATAAGAAAAGTTAGTTTTATCTTACTTGTTAACAAAAAGGGTAATATTGTCTTTTAAATGAAATAATATTTTGTAATTGTATTGTTTACTTAAGGGCATCTTTGTTGTTTACCATTCAAAAGGTCATTGTGAAAATATGCAATTGTTGAAAATTCAAAGTGAAAATTAGGGGGTTTGACCAAACCAATTTTAAAAGTACCACAAGATGCATTCCTTTCGCCCGACCAATTGCCTCATCTTTAGCAAGCCGTTGTCAAAGCTTCCACTCAGATTTTATCATGACAAGCTAGCACAATGTAAGGAATTTTATCCAAGGGAATCTCTTACAGCAGAATCAATTCCATTCAGTTAATTTTCTAGATCTTTGTAATTAGCCATTCTCTCTTTCCTAATTTAGCTACTACCCATCAGTCTGTATATAATTTACTTCCCATATATGCAAGATCTTTTGTTTATAAATTATTTAGAAATAATCAATGTACTCTGGTACAGAACAGGAAATGAGAATTATATTTTTCTTTTGAAAATTTTTATGAACATGGATGGAAATTAACTGTCCAGTAGTAATCAAGGGTCGCTGGGGTTTTGAGCATTAATCCCCTATTTGATAGAAATTCAAATTCAAAATTTTATTAAATTTAAAGTCAACAATTAATTTTAACTACATACATTTTATCAAATTTTGTAAAAATCTGCTAAAATCTCCACCGAACAGGGCTAAGAAATACAAGATTGAAACCTGTTATCACAAATTTGATAAGTTGAATACCTCTAATGCTACATTTTTTGCTTATTTTATAGAAGTGCAATTTACATTTACATGACTATCACTAAAACAGCCCCTTCCTCCGAAAATAATAAAAACTTGTATTATCTTGCAAAAGTAAATATTTTCACTTTTTGCCCTTTTGTTTTATGCTAGATATGAAATTATTATTAAATGATATTGAAGCTTATATTTTCATTTCTGTTGTTCCTTGATTTTCTCGAGACTTCTTTTAGTGTTACGTTCCTTTGTATCCAATTTTTTATGAGGCAGGCCCATCGGGATTGGGTATCAAGGGGTGGAACTGAATCAATCAAACCTATTATGAACTTGGAAAGTTTTCACCAAAAATCAAGGCTTTGTAGACAATTACTGCAGGCTCCATCGGATCTGTGACCACCTTACGAACGAATGTCGAGAAGTGAAAAGTGATATTGATAAACTGGTCAATCATATAGACCATCCGATAGGCACAACCCTTAGGCCCCTTGGAGAAAGGATTACGTTCTAGCTAAAGCTAGAGATCCGCAAACCCTTAGGTATTAAACCAACCTCAGCATGATGATGCAAGGCATCATCCAAGAGATAATCGACATAGGTAGTAACTAGGAGAACGAGATGCCTTGGCCTAGACAACAAGAAGGTAAAAGAAGGGACCCTCCAAAAGAATTCAATCACGGCCCCATCCGAGAGATAGATACCATTTTTTAGTCCCTTACATCGTTGGACAATCCAAGTATGTCCAAAGAAAGTATAACATAGAGGCAAAGGATCAACTTATTACTAGTTGTATGGTTATTATTGACCATCTGAGTCCACAAGTATAGATCCCATCACATTTACGGAGGAAGACACATTGGTAATCCAATACCCTTAATGTGACGTGCTAATTGTGAGAGCGGTCATAGCCCACAATGGGAAGAAGAGAATGTTGCTGAAATAATTCTGTCAACATTATATTCGAAACCATCTTCGACAAAATCTTCGAATTTGGTGTTCTGATTCACAGGAGATAACATCACCCAAAGTGGAAAATTGACCCTTACCGTGAAAATGGGAAAAGACTCACCACTTCACAGAGTTTTTGATAGTAGATAATAGATCGGCCTACTATAGAGTGTTGGGGCATCCAGCCCTGAAAGAGTTAAAAGATTTAACCTCCATTAACAACCTAAGCATAAAATTCCCAATAGAGCATGAAATTGCCATTGTAAGAGGCAATCAACCCGAGACTAGGGACTGCTACATGAAGGCCTTGAGAAAGAAAGTGAATCGTTACATCAATATAGTGCTCGAAGACATTGAAATGGTTGAGGCCCCTAAAGAAGGGGCATATGTGGAAATGGTAGACCTTCACTTGGAAGAGGTGGAGATGGTCGAGGCACCCCAAAGAAGGGATAGTGATATGCGATGAATTAGATCCACCTAATATCGAGTCAGATTCACATGCATCCCCTCATGGAGACACTTGAAAGCTTCTCGGTGAATCCTATAAAACCAATGAGAGTTTTCTACATTGGAAACAATCCGTCAAAGGATGTGAATGCTACCTTCAAAGAGTTTTGTGTCAGTATTTGGATGTCTTTGCATGAAAATATGAAGACACGTTCGACATTAGTCCAAGAGTTTGTTGGCATTCCTTAAGAGTGGACTTTAAATGTTGTCCTCATAGGCAAAAGAGGGGGCACTTACCTAGAACTGTATGAGGAAATGAAGGAATATGGAACAAGCTGGTGGCAAATGGCCATCAGGGAGGCCAAATACCCTGGTGGGTTTCCAATTCAATTTTGGTAAAGAAGCCCAAAGGCAAGTGGTATGTAGGTATAGACTTCTTCAATTTGGATCAAGCATGTCCTAAAGATAGTTTCCTTTGCCAAGAATCGACTAACTGGTTGATTCCATCGTTATACATGAGTTGTTAAGCTTCATGAATACTTATTTAGGCCATAATTAGATTATCATATACCTTCCTAATGAAGAGCATACCTCATTTATCACTATCAGAGATCTCTATTACTATTTACTACAATGTTATGCCCTTTAGGTAGAAAAACATAAGCCACCTACCAAAAATTGGTGAACAAAATGCTTGCCAAGCAAATGATATAACTATAGAGGTGTATGACGACATGTTGGTGAAACGTATGAAAGTCAATAATTATGTCAAGTACCTAGAAAAAGCTTTCCAACATTGTGAAGATGTATAAAATGAGGCTGAATCCCTTGAAATGCATATTTGGCATTGCTTCCAAGAAGTTCTTAGGTTACATGGTCAACTAGAGAGATATTGTGGTCAATCCAGAGAAGATTAAAGTATTGATAGATATGCGATCAGCTCAAAAACCTAAAAAGGTGCAGAGTTATACCAGACGAATGATAGCTTGGCTGTATCATGTCTAAAGCCACTGATAAATTTTTTTTGTTCTTCAAAATTCTAGGGAAAGAGGTTTTAATAGATATATGAATATAAAGAGAGTCCTTCTAGGTCTTCAAGGATCTCCTAGGTTACATCTTCATCCTATCCAAGTCTAAGATCTAAGAAGCTTTATTGAAATACTTAGCAATTTTAGAGGATGTCATTAACTTCGTGCTCTTATAAGAAGAAGACCATCAGCAATTGCCAATCTACTACATGAGCAATGCCGTCCTATAGACAAGACTTGCTACCCTGATGTAGAGAAGCTCGTCTTATTATTGGTCAAGGTAAATAAATTGTAAAAATGAAAAACTTATAGAAAAGAAGAAATTCGATTATATAGTCGGGTACCCATTATTTTGGTTCAAGAATCGAGAACAATCCACAAACCCAATTGATTATTAGTTCTCAATTCCATTTTCTAATTTTTTTTTCGTTTAAATGTTCACTACTATATTGTATATATAGAGCTAAAACACAATCAATAAAATTATTCTCATTATTTTCACTATTCTAGAGTAATATTTAGGACACACTATAATGGACCTCCCGTTTGGCCCCTAGTTCCTGACAGTCCCTGAGGAAGCCTTCCCACACACAGAGGTCGACAAGCCAATATATAAGATAAGCACAATAAATTCAGTGTAAGAGGCTAGCAATTATACCTACATGTGGGATATCGTTAGTGCATTTGTGACAATTTAGCTTCAAAACCCGCAATAAACAATCTTGCCATGTCACATGTGTAGGGGAGTTCACTGAGCCCGTGACTCACTCCCTCACTCAATCCGCTAATGCCCTCGTAGTGGAACATATACCTTGCATCTTCACGCAACTTTGACATTGCATTCTCCTCTACGCTATAGGGTACAAAATTCTCCGCAATTATGGCAACATCTCCCGATGTATGGTCGTCCATAGTGCCCCTTACATCTCTTCCCATAGTAACATGTACATGCTGCCTTCGATAACCTTCACCCTTTGTACCTCTGCATCAGTTACTCGGATGGATGGCTTCTTGGCCGTACCGTCACAGAGTATGTCGAAGCATTCAACACAAATGCCCTCACATTTAATTCTTTTGCAATGCTTTGTCACGCTTTACGAAACAAGCATTCATGTAGTAGGTAAAAAATGCATAATGCATGCCCTTACTTCCGTTATCCACAGATTTCCATCATCGAATTTGCTTGCTTGCCAACCATGCTTTGCCACACATCTCGTGGCTTCATCCCATCTACGATCGTCCCGAAATCATTTTCACAGTAAAGAATGACATCAGTCTCCCGTAACCAACAACGCAACGTTTAGAGTGGACCTGCTCTGATACAAATTGTAACAGACGTCCATTCGGCCTCCTAGCTCCCGAAAATGCCTAGGGTAGCCTTCCTACATACATGGGCTAACAAGTCAAGATATAAGATAAGCACAATAAACTCAGGGTGGAAAGCTTGCAATTATGCATATGGGACACCATTAGTGCACTTTTTGACAATTTAGCTTTAAACCCGCAATAAGCAATATTGTCGTGCCCATGTGTAGGGGAGTTCACTGAACTTGTGACTACACGCAACACGATAACTCATTACTTATTGTTCATAGCATTCTTTGACGACTTTTTGCTCCTGTTTGATTTAGATAAAAATCAGATTCTTAGTAGATTTTAATAAAAATTGATGAAATGCGTAGTTGAAGTTGCGGATCCCATAAAATGTGTGGTTAAAGTTAATTGTTGACTTTAACTTAAATTTTAATCTACTTTTGTATCTGAACCAATGGGGGCTTGGACAAACCTGTTGTTTATATCATTCTACAGTACAAACCCACATATCCATCATTTAGATGAGTCTGTTACCCCTCGGTTCCAAGGTCCAGTGAAATGAGGCCACGTGGTACGACATGTGGGCAAACGGTTAACAAAAAAGTCAAAAGAAGACCCAACAGGTCAAACACACCCGTAAAGAGGGACATGCCGAGACCCTCACACTTCTCCGAAGATAGAGCTACTTAAAGTGGTTGAGGACCTTAGATTTCTCTGAGGCTGTCTCCAACTCATCTGAGGCTCACAAAACTGACGTTGTTTCCTTGTAAAAGATCTGAGGATCTCTCTCAGAAGTGATTGATGTAACTTGTAATAAAATTTGTCAGTATGTCAGTCTATTGTGTAGGGCGGTTGACCCATTTGCATGAGTAGACAGTGATGTGAAGCCTTAGTTAGGGAGATGATGCCACGTGGTTCTGATCCAACGGTCACCACGTCAGCCAGGTAGTATAAATAAGTCATCTTTGTAATTAGAAAGGAGGTTGGATTCTTGATGGAAAATAGNTGATGTGAAGCCTTAGTTAGGGAGATGATGCCACGTGGTTCTGATCCAACGGTCACCACGTCAGCCAGGTAGTATAAATAAGTCATCTTTGTAATTAGAAAGGAGGTTGGATTCTTGATGGAAAATAGATTATCATATATCCGAAATATACACTTGAACTCTGGAAGAAGATATACAAACATCTCATCTATCCTTCTACATATTCTTGTTGTGGGATTACATAAATTAATTTACTTTCGACCGGGAGATCATTGTTAGTGCGATTGTTTTCGTTCCACCCGTCGGAGTTCGAACAATTTTGTCTCTTGCCGCAAAGTACTTCCCGCGTCCACCTTCTCCGTGCAACTGTCATCACTCTGGTAGAAACACATCAGAATCGTAATGGCCTGGCGTGAGTGGGCCCGATATCTGTTGATTCATCTTTTGAGGTCAACAGATTGGCGCCGTCTGTGGGAATCTATACGGTTAACACGAGAACACGTTAAAGAAAAGTTGAGCACCAGTTGAATTCAGGCTAAAGAAGTTCTAACCCTTGAAAAAAGAGTGTCCCTGAAAAGAAAAAGGGACTATTAGAAAACCAAAACCCTTGAAAAAAGGGAAATCTCGTACCAAGCATTTTTGTGGAAAAAATGAGTTCAAATGACGAAAGTGCACCTAGGAGGACGAGGGAATACCCTGAGGAAAGGAAACCCTCACAAGCCTTTCCCAACTGTTAGACCACGACCTCCGGTACGAAGACGAGAAAGATCCAGAGGTGGGGAAATGGTAGCAGCTAGGCTCACTAGAGAGATGGCCACGATGGCGGCCAGCATGAGGAACATAACACAGTTGAACTTCGCCATGCAAGAGATGCTGATGAGCATACAGGGACAAGAACATCACGTCCCTCCATACGCAGCTCCTGAAGATGTATTCTCAGCTTCCCAAGGATATTACCAAGAGGAGGAAGAAGTCCAAAGCCAAATGGCTGGGCACCATCGAACCAGGATGGAGGCTCCACATGAATGGGAAGTCGAAGTGGATATATCGAATGAATATGCTTTGGAAAGGCCACACGAAGCACCATTCAATTTTTTTCCAAACTACGAGCCAGAAGACAGGCCTCAGAGATCGGCCAATGTCTTTGATATGATAGGTCCAAGGCTGCCAGAAATAGGCAGGATCACTCGCCCCAAATGCCTAGAAATCAGCAGAACTATCCACCTCCTCCAGAGCCTAGGAATAGGCAAGAGGAACCTCGACAATATGGACAACCACCAAATCATTAGGGAGAACCTTAGGTCCACCTTCCCAGAAATTGGCGCGAAAAGAGAAACCAGGTGAGGAATGAAGCAGTACCACTTCAACCACCTCCCAGACCCACCAGGGAGAGGATGGAGACTCAGATGAGCCTCAGAGATCCTGGGACCTCGATGATGATGATGATCATTCACCTTTCTTAGAGGCCATAAGAAGCGTTCCCATGCTGAACCATTTCAACTTCCCAAGTATTCCCAAATATGATGGGATGGGTGATCTAGCGAAGCACATCAACATCTTCAAAACTCACATGAATCTGAAGGGCGCCAATCCAGCTATGAAGTGCAGAGCCTTTCACTTAACCTTAAGTAGAGGGGTAGAAATCTGGTACACAAGATTACCGGAAGGAAGCATTCGAAGCTAGCCCGTCCTCAAGAAAACCTTCTTGAAACGCTTCGCTACAAGGAAAGAAGGGGAAAGGCCCATTCAACGATTGTAGGATATGCGACAACAACAGGGTGAGTCACTAAAAAGTTTCTTATCCTGTTTCACCGATGAAATGACCTATTGTGTGCAAGTCACAGATAGGGAAGCGTTGACTGCTCTAAGAGGATGACTGGACATGAATTCCCTCTTTTGGATTGACGTACAGAACAAAGACCCAACCACCTATGACCCCCTGTTAGAAATGATAAGGCGCGAAATCCTCAATGAAGAATTGAGAGATAATAGGAACAAGGTCAGCCAGGGTCTACCACCTCTGCAGATGCAAAGGGAAAAGGGCCCCTCCTCCCATTTGATGGACCATCAGACACCATTAAGCCATAGACAAGAGCTGGCTGCGGCAACCCGCAGTGTTGTACCCACTTTAGCTTATCAGGAAGTCAATCCTGGTACTGAAACGCATCAGCATCGTCCTAACCCAAGGCACCCACCAAGGGGACGAGGTAGGGGACGAGACGTTGAACCTAGAAATAGGGACGAAGCATCCAGTTATTGCACATACCATCAGTCCTACGGCCATCGTACGGAGAACTGTTGGGACGTCACAAGATACTCCCAGAACCAGAATCAAGGGAGGGGAAGACATCCTCCAAGAAATGCCCCATACAGGCAAAATCAGCTACATGGGAATGATGGGCAGCGCCGGCCCAATCAGAATAACCCCCCAAGAGAAAGGGAAAATGATACTGAAAGACCCAGAGAAGGTCAAAGGCAAAGACGAAGCCCCCACCCAACAACGAGCAAGAGCCCATCAGAGAAATTGATACGATCATAGGAGGCCCTCATGTTGGGGGAGAATCCAGGAATTTTCAAAGGAATTGCACTAGGAAAGCAAATGATCTTCCCATGACAAGCTATATCGTTAACCTTTCCTCAACTAGGAAAACGATTGTGCCAATCACATTCACCTAGGAGGATACGGTGGGAGTACATTATCCACACTATGACGCCCTAGTAATGAGGGATGTCGTTGCCCGCAACGATTTGAAAAGGATGTTGGTAGATAATGGGAGCTCGGTCAACATTATATTCGGAACCACCTTCGACAAAATGAAAGTTGACCACGAACTGACCCCAATGAATTCCCCTCTATATGGCTTTACGGGGAGATAATATCATCCCAAGAGGCATAATTACTCTGGCAATTGAGATGGGGACCGAACCTCTAATGGGTCGTCACTTCATGGAGTTCCTGATAGTTGATAATCGATCTTGAAGGAGCTATAGGCAGTCACCTCCATTCATCATTGATGCATGAAATTGCCTACTGAAAAGGACATCGCCACAATCCGAGGTGATCAATAAGGAGCTAGAGAGTGCTACTCCAATTCCCTAAGGAAGGTGGAACCAAGAGCCATCAATAATATAGTCGCCGATGTCATCATGAACGACCCCCTGAACAAAGGAAAGTCGTCGTCATAACCGAAGCCCCTGAAGAAGCAGTGTGCTTGGAGAAGCTTGACCCTCACATCATCGATTGCGAGCCTCAGACAGCACCTATGGAAGAATTGGAGACCTTCCCAATAGACCCTATGGATTCGTCGTAGCACCTACAATGGAGAATAACCTGCCACTAGAAATGAAGGAGGAGTTGAAAAACTTCCTACTCAGAAACCTTGATATTTTCTCTTGGAAGCGCAGTGACATGGTAGGCATCGACCCTAAGGTCAGCTGCCACTGCTTAAACGTCGATCCAAAGGCCACGGTACATAGGCAAAAGAGGAGAGCCCTCAATCCAGAAAGGTATGGGGCCCTAAAAGATAAGGTTAAGAAGTTGATTGATAGCGGGTTTATACGGGAGTCTATCTACCCGAAATGGATATCGAACCCCGTCTTGGTAAAAAAACACAACGAGAAGTGGAGAGTATGCATAGACTTCTCAAACTTGAATCAAGCTTGTCCCAATGACAGCTTCCCACTACCTAGAATAGATCAACTCGTGGATTCCACTGCTGGACATGAGCTCCTTAGCTTCATGGATGCCTATTCAGGGTACAACCAAATCCTCATGCTTCCAGCAGACAATGAGCATACCTCATTCATTATCGATAAAGGGCTTTATTGTTACAAAGCTATGCCCTTGGGATTAAAGAATGCTGGGGCAACCTATCAAAGGCTTGTCAACAGGATATTCGTCGACCTCATTGGAAAAACTACGGAGGTCTACGTAGATGATATGCTTGTAAAACATTTGTAGGCTAACAACCATGTTGCCCACCTTAGTGAGACCTTCCAAATTTTGCGGAAGTACCAAATGAAGTTTAACCCCTTGAAATGTGCCTTTGGGGTATCATCAGGGAAGTTCTTGGGTTACATAGTTAACCAAAGAGGCATCAAAGCAAACCCTGAGAAGGTCAAAGCTTTGGTCGACATGAGGTCGCCTCAGAAGTTGAAGGAGGTACAGAGCCTCACTAGACGAGTAGCAGCCCTGAACCGCTTCATTTCCAAAGCAACAGACAACTGCGTGCCCTTCTTTAAGGTCCTTAAAGGAGGGAACAAATTCCAGTGGACAGAGGAATGTGAAACTGCCCTACAAGAGCTAAAAAAAGCACTTAGGATGAGTACCTTTCCTTTCCAAACCAAAAAATCATGAGACGTTGCACATGTACTTAACAGTAACTGCCGAGGCTCTCAGTTCGGTTCTAATCAGAGAAGAAAACAATCGTCAGTTGCCAGTTTATTATGTGAGTAAGGCACTCCTGGCATCAGAAACTCGGTATCCGAATATGGAGAAGTTAGCCCTTTCTCTGGTAACAGCGTCAAGGAAGTTGAGGCCATTCTTTCAAGCCCATAGCATCCATGTGTTGACAAATTACCTCCTCAAACAAGTATTTCAAAGGCCAGACGCTTTGGGGAGGTTACTTAAATAGGCTGTGGAGCTTAGTGAGTTTGATATCACTTTCAAGCCCAGGACAGCCATCAAAGGACAAACCCTAGCAGACTTTGTGGCTGAGTTTACCCCTGTTCCAAAAGTTGAGGAAGAGATGGAACCCGCCGAACCCAAAGCATCGAACCTTTCTATTGATGGTCCTCTGGAGACATAGGTTCAGGAGCAGGGATCATCCTGGTTAGTCCAAAGGGGCACCAGCTCACTTGTGCTGTAAGGTTTGGCTTCAAGGCCACAAATAATGCCGCCGAATATGAAGCCCTTTTGGCTCGCCTAAGATTCGCAAAAGAAATGAAAGTCGAGAGGCTCGTCATCAACAGCGATTCACAGTTAGTGGTGAGCCAGGTTCATGGTAATTTTTCGGCCAGAGACAAGTCTATGGTTACATACTTGAAGTTGGTAATGAACTTCATCCCTTCCTTTGAAAAATTTGAGCTGGTGCAAATCCCATGCTTCGAAAACGCTCATGTCGATGCGCTAGCAAAATTGGCAAGAAGTAAAGACTCCGACCTGCTCACGTTGGTGCCTATTGAGTATCTCTCTAGACCTTCAACTGATGTCAGCGGAACAGTGATGTGGGTGGAAGATACCCCACCTTGGATGAAGCCCATCATATCTTACCTTAAAGACCAGGTCTTGCCCTCAGGGAAGGAAAATGCTAGGAAGCTCAGGAGAAGAGCCGCCCACTTTGTACAAACGAGGATTTTCGCTGCCCCTACTAAGATGTATTGGATGAGAGCAAGCAAATTATATGCTTAGGGAAATTCATGAAGGGGTTTGTGGCAACCACGCAGGAGGTTGGTCTTAGGCACAAAAAGCGCTTCGACAAGAATATTATTGGCCTACCCTGAAAAAGGATGCGCAAGAATTTGTTAGGAAATGCTAGGGCTGTAAGTAAAAACCGCCA